>CAUYQU010021913.1:0-76832 GCA_963574635.1 Cheracebus regulus | reverse complement strand
AGCCTGGCCAACATGGTGAAACCCCTATCTCTACTGAAAATACAAAAATTAGCCGGATATGGTGGTATGCGCCTGTAGTCCCAGCTATTCTGGAGGTAAGGCAGGAGAATCACTTGAATCTGGGAGGCAGAGGTTGCAGTGATCCAAGATCACGCCATTGCACTCCAGCCTAGATGAGAGCGAGACTCTCTCAAGAAAAAAAAAAAAGCTGAAAGGAGTCATTATTGATCATACTGTCTATATCCCAGTTAAATTAGTTTGGATTCTTCTGGTTGAAAGTAACAAAAATCCAACCTAACTACCTCACACGATAAAGGGAAGTTACTGGCTCCTAAAACTGAGAAGTCCAGATAAATGTTTCTCAGTAATCTCGACAATGATCCAGTTTACTTTCATCTCTTTCTCTGCTTTCCAAGCTGCCTACTGTATCGTAAGGTTGGCTTCTTTGTGGTCATAAGAAGACTGCCAGCAACTTTCATAGACAGGCTTTTTTTTTTTTGAGATAGAGTCTCCCTCTGTTACCCAGGCTGGCGTGTAGTGGTGCAATCTCGGCTCACTGCAACCTCCTCCTCCTGGGTTCAAGCGATTCTCCCACCTCATTCTCCTTAGTAGCTGAGATTACAGGCATGTGCCACTATGTCTGGCTAATTTTTGTATTTTTAGTAGAGATGGGGTTTTGCCATGTTGGCCAGGCTGGTCTTGAACTCCTGACCTCAGATGATCCAACTGCCTCAGCCTACCAAAGTGCTGGGATTACAGGCATGAGCCACCGTGGCCAGCCAGCTTAGTCTTCTTTATTCATATCCAGGGAGCAAAGAACATCTCTGTTTGTAGCATCCACAAATGAGTAACAAAGTTTCTTTCCTTGAAATCTCCAGCAAGCGTCATCTCATCTTGCATTTCACTGGCTTCGAGTGGGGAAACTGTCCATCTTTGACCCAATCCCTGGGGCCAGGAGGATGATGGAATGTCACAATGGATCTAAGCCAAACAGGATTTGTCCATGGAGCCAGAAGTAGGTTCAGTTTTTCCCTAAAGGACATAGATTGCATGGGCAAGGAATAGATAACCACAAATTTGGATTCTACGATTGACAAGTAGGAAGAACAAACACTGGCAAGATGAAAAGAACAAGCATCTGCTACACTTGAGTTTATCCCATCTTTAGAGGCAGAGCCAGATCTAGCATTCGTATCTACACTCCATGCAACGTCTTATTAATTATTGCCTGTGATAGGCAACTCACTGTGCTAGGCACTGTGGTAAAATAATGCCCCAGATACCATGAAGCCAAAAGTTCAATATGAGATGAAAGGCACACACAAATAGCTAGAGTGAAAGACAGGCCGGGCGCAGTGGCTCTCACCTGTAATCCCAGCACTTTGGGAGGCCGAGGCAGGTGGATCACTTGAGGTAAGGAGTTTGAGACCATCCTGGCCAACATGGTGAAACCCCATCTCTACTAAATACTAAAAATACAAAAATTAGCCAGGCCTGGTGGTGCTGGCCTGCAATCCCAGCTACTCAGAAGGCTGAGGCAGGAGAATCAGTTGAACTCCAGAGGCAGAGGTTGCAGTGAGCCGAGATTGCACCACTGCACTCCAGCCTGGGAGACAGAGCAAGACTCTGTCTCAAAAAGAAAAAGAAAATAAAGAAAGATAGCAAATAATACACACCATTAAAGAAAAGCAAACGGAGTGCTTTTTCCTGCAGAAATACCTCCCTATGTGGACACGCGGTGCTTTCTTCCCTAGGAGAGTTGCATGGCACACGTTTGTTTTGTGTGCTGAGAATCCTCTTCTCATGGACAGTGGGTTTCACAGAAACAACATGTTGTACAATCTTTCCTTAAAGTTAACATGCAAGATGAACTATTATGGAGAAAATGCAAATCTCTTATGCTGAATACTCTTACCACATTCTTCAGAAAAGCTAAAGATTTAACGGAGTGGTGTATTATTCAAGCTTGAGATTGAAAATGTGCCCTTGAGCCTCCAGGAAATGTTCCTGAAATATTTTTCCCTATATGGCATAATGTCTAGTGAAAACTTTCCTTCCTTAGTCCTAAAATAGTTTACTGTTTTCACATTGCTCTGCTCAACACCAAAGAAGGGGCATAATTCTTTTGTTCTGAACTTAATGGGTTACTAAGTCTCGCTCTGTAGCCCAGAGTACTGTGGAACAATTTTAGCTCACTGCAACCTCCGTCTCCTGGGTCCTGGGTCCAGGTTCAAGCAATTCTCCTGCCTCAGCCTCCTGAGTAGCTGGGATTACAGGAATGCACTACCATGCCCAGCTAATTTTTTTGTATTATTAGTAGAGACGGGGTTTCACCATATTGGCCAGGCTGGTCTTGAACTCCTGACCTCGTAATCTGCCTGCCTCAGCCTCCCAAAGTACTAGGATTACAGATGTAAGCCACCGTTCCCAGCTGGGTTATGCTTTTAAAATACCTAGCCTAGGCATTTTGCAATGGCTCATGCCTGTAATCCCAGCACTTTAGGAGGCTGAGGCAGAAGATCTCGAGGCGAGGACTTCGAGACCAGCCTGGACAACATAGTGAGATGCCGTCACTACTTTAAAAAATAAAAATAAAAATTTTAAAATGGCTACTGCACGATAGGTCTTTGATAAATGCTAGTTGAACTTGAATCTGTAGCTGCAAATGATTATCTTACTGTCTTCTTGTTAAGGTACTCTACTTAAGCAACATCTAATTTCAAAGTCTTCCTGGCTAAGTGTTTCATTTTCCTGTGCTATTTAAATGACAGTTCCCATCTCATTGGATTCACTCTCTTGGGTATCTAATGTTACCATAATCATCAAGGGTTGCAAGCTCCAACAGCTATAGGGGCCAAACAGGTAAACAAATGAGCAAGTAAAGCAGATATGCTCAGCTTTCCATGGGTAGCCTCATACCAACTGTGACATCATATTCATTCATTCTTTTCCTCTCCCCCAAACAGAGACAATTCAATGCAAGTTAATCATGAGAAATTATTAACTAGCTCAAAATCCTACGGAAAGACAGGGAGGGGCATTTGAACACCAAGAGCAGAAGCAATCAAATTCTCCATCTCCTCCCTGCCAACTGTCTTGCCTATCTGCCTTCTTTTTCCCACACGGCCTCATTATGTGTCTTGTCTATTTTGTGTTCCTGTGACAGAATGCCACAGACTGGGTAATTGACGAATATAAACAACAGACATTTATTCCTCACAGCTCTGGAGGCAGGGAAGTCCAAGATCAAGGTGGCGATAGTCTGGTGTCTGCTGAGGGCTGCTCTCTGCTTCCAAGATAGTGTCTTGATGCTGCACCCTCTGGTGGGAGGAAGGCTGTGTTCTCACTTAGCAGAGGGCAGGAGGGCAAAAAGGATGAGCTCCCTCTGTCAAGCCCTTTTATGAGGGCACCTAACCCCATTCATGAAAGCAGAGCCCTCATGAGTCCATCACATTCCAAAGGCCACACCTCCCAATACTGTTGCCTTGAGGATGAATTTCCAACGTGAATTTTGGTAGGGATAAAAACACTTAAACCACAGAAATACAGATGTAGCCAATTAAAAAACAAAACAAGGACAGGACTTGACTTTGCAAGGTGCGAGTGCCCTTCTTTCTTGAGGCAAATTTCACTCATGAGGAATAAAGTGTGAATGTGCCATGTATCTTCCATGATGGGGGCCAGAGACCATGGGGGAAAGTCTACTATAGGTAGGTCACCCACCAGATGCTTCCCCTTTCCAGGTGTGGAATTTATATGTAGAGGGAGCCCTTTTGGTTCAAGATAGAAGTATTTTAAAGACCCCAGAATGAAAATTCTGCCCATCCCCAAGTTTTTTTTTTTTTTTTTTTAGAATTATTTGACTCAAGACAGTTATAAATCTCTAGTCCTCCAAAGATCATGGAACACGTGATTGATGCATAGTGGGTAGCTTTGCCTCCCCGCAGACGATGCGGTGTTAATTTCCCAGAGAGAAGTTAACCTGGCTGAAGACCTGAGGAGTGTTCACTCTATGTGTCCAGATGCCTTCTTCATGGTAAGTCAGATTATTCAGAGCTACTCTTTGCGGAAGAGCATTTAAAACTTAGGACAGGACCGGGCGCAGTGGCTGATGCCTGTAATCCCAGCACTTTGGGAGGCCAAGGTGGGCGGATCACCAGAGGTCAGGAGTTTGAGACCAGCCTGTGGTTAGTGAAACCCATCTCTACTAAAAATACAAAAATTAGCCAGGCGTGGTGGCATGTGCCTGTAATCCTGGCTACTCAGGAGGCTGAGGCAGGAGAATTGCTTGAACCCAGGAGATAGAGGTTGCAGAGAGCCAAGAACACACCACTGCACTCCAGCCTGGGCAAGAGAAAGACTGTCTCAAAAATAAATAAATACATAATTTTTAAAAAGGACAAACATTTTAAAATCTTTAGAAAATTGCTGATCAAATTTTTTAAAATATCAGTTTAAAAGCTAAGAAATTTCAAAAACTCCAGAGGCCAGCAGAGCACTCTGAACTACTTTTGTCCTGACAGTGTTTGCCAAATTGGTCTCAGAAACAGAGCAGTGGTTGTCACAGACCCTCAGTGTGAGAGGGACAGACGCCAAAGTGCAGTTCCCTCTGAAGATAAAGATTTCACGGAAGCCTCTGCATGAAAAGGGACTTTCAAAGGTGAAACCACCTTCCTGCTTCTACCCCTGAGAAGTTTGGGTAAATTCAGCTTGGCCAGAAGGAGCAAGGGAGAAATACAAAATCCATGGGAAGTTGTAATTACATTTCCTCCCATAAATTCAAAAGATGTGAGTGGTCTAAGGTCCCTTAAACCCTGAATGAAGCTTAGAGCAGTACCAGACAGAAAGGCACCTCTGTACCTAGAAGAGGTGCATACAAACTCTCCTGGAAGAAGGGCACCTTCGTCTGAGGCCACAGAGCATCTCCCTAGATGATTTTCTAAGGCCAATGGGCACACAATTAAGATATCCAAGCCCACAAGGGAACCAACAGAAACAAAAGAGAGCCAAAAAATTCAAGTAGACTTTATTATTATTAGTTTTGAGATGGAGTCTCACTCTGTCGCTCCGGCTGGAGTGCAGTAGTGCCATTTTGGCTCAATGCAATCTCTGCCTCCCAGGTTCAAGCAATTCTCCCACCTCAGCTTCACAAGTAGCTGGGATTACAGGCACCTGCCATCATGCTTAGCTCATTTTTGTATTTTTAATAGAGATGGGTTTTCGCCATGTTGGCCGGGCTGGTCTCGAACTCCTGACCTCAGATGATCTGTCCACCTCAGCCTCCCAAAGTGCTGGGATTATAGGCGTGAGCCACTGTGCCTGGCCAACTTTATATCATTGAACGAGCAGCTATAAATTGCAAAACATCTATGCTGACTGTCAATGATTTTTTTTTTTTAAATAACTAAGGATTTTTAAAATAACTAAGGATTTTTCAAAATAACTAAGGATTTTAAAAATAACTAAGTTTAGGCTTTTGCCAACATTAAAAGCTCAGGGAATGGATTAGACATAATTGAAGAAACAATTAGTGAAAGAGCAAAATAAATGTTTCTGAAGGCAACACAAAAATAAAAAAATGGAAAATATGATGGAGGGGTTAAGAGACAGAGAAAAATGTTAAAAAGGAATTTTCGAAGGAAGATGAGAAAGAATTGGGCGGAGGCAGTATTTGAAGATATAGCAACCACCATTTTCAGAGCAGATCCAGACACTGATCTAGACATCCAGGAAGCCCATTGAATCCCAAGCAGGATAAGTAAAACACACGTAGACATATTGTATTAGTCTGTTCTCACGCTGCTTTAAAGAAATACCTGGGGCTGGATAATATATGAAGAAAAGAGGCTTTATTGGGATTACAATTACAATTTGACATGGGATTTGGTGAGGACACAGACCCAAACTGTATCACACATCCTAGTGAAATTGCATAAAACTAAAGAGAAAAATCATAAAAGTAGCCAGGAAAAAGACAGACAAAGAAAGAAAAGATTGGCTTCAAAGGGGCAGGAGCTAGACTGACAGCAGGTTTTATTTTTTATTTTTATTTTTATTTTATTTCCATTGATTTTGGAGGAACGGGTGCTGTTTGGTTACATGAGCAAGTTACTCAGTGGTGATCTGTGAGATTTTGGTGCACCCATCACCTGAGCAGCATACACTGCACCCAATTTGTAACCTTTTATTCCTTATCCCTCTCCCTCCCTTTCTCCTAAGTCCCCAAAGTCCAGTGTATCATTCTTATGCCTTTGCATCCTCATAGCTAGCTCAGCTCCCACTTGTGAGTGAGACCATATGATGTTTAGTTTTCCATTCCCAAGTTACTTCACTTAGAATAATGATTTCCAATCCCATCCAGGTTGCCGCGAATGCCATTATTTTGTTCCTTTTTGTGGCTGAATAGTATTCCATGGAATATATAATATATACATCACTATTTCTTTATCCACTCATTGACTGATGGGCATTTAGGCTGGTTCCATATTTTTGCAATTGCAAATTGTGCTGCTATAAACATGCGTGTGCAAATATCTTTTTCATATGTCTTTTTTTTTATTTTTTCTGAGAGGGAATCTCACTCTGTTGCCAGGCTGGAGTGCAATGGCTCGATCTCGGCTCACTGCAACCTCGACCTCCTGGGTTCAAGTGATTCCCCTGCCTCAGCCGCCAGAGTAGCTGGGATTACAGGTGCATGCCACCATGCCCAGCTATTTTTTGTATTTTTAGTAAAGACGGGGTTTCACCATGTTGGCCAGGATGGTCTTGATCTCTTGACCTTGCGATTCGCCCACCTTGGCCTCCCAAAGTGCTGGGATTACAGGTGTGAGCCACCATGCCCGGCCAATGTCTTCTTTTTCTCTGGGTAGCTACCCAGCAGTGCAATTGCTGGATCAAACTACTAAAACTAGTTCTACTTTTAGTTCTTTAAGGCATCTCCACACTGTTTTCCATAGTGGTTATACTAGTTTACATTCCCACCACCAGTGTAAAAGTACTCCCTTTTCACTGCACCCCCACCAACATTTATTATTTTTTTTATTATGGCCATTCTTGTAGGAGTAAGTTGGTATCGCATTGTGGTTTGATTTGCATTTCCCTGATCATTAAGTGATGTTGAGCATTTTTATGTTTGTTGGCCATTTGTATATCTTCTTTTGAGAATTGTCTATTCATGTCCTTAGCCCATTTTTTGATGGGATTGTTTTTTCTTGCTAATTTGTTTGCGTTCCTTGTAGATTCTGAAAGCATATTTTCTTTTCTCTCTTTTTTTTTTTTTTGGAGACAGAGGCTTGCACTGTCGCCCAGGCTGTAGTGTACTGGCATGATCTCAGCTCACTGAAATCTCTGCCTCCTGGGTTCAAGCAATTCTCCTGCCTCAGACTCCCAAATAGCTGGGACTACAGGTGTGTGCCAACGTGCCCAGCTAATTTTTTTGTATTTTTAGTAGAGACAGGGTTTCACCATGTTGACCAGGATGATCTCGATCTCCTGACCTCATGATCTGCCTTGGCCTCCCAAAGAGCTAGGATTACAGGCATGAGCCACCACACCGGGCTGAAAGCAGATTTTCAATAGCAACAATGGAAATTAGCAAAGCAGTGATATCTGTGATATACTGAAAAAATAATTTACCAGCCTAGAATTGAATACTGAGTAAAAATATCTCTCAAGAATAAGGACAAAATAAATGTTCCAGATAAATAAAAATTGTTAGTTCATTACTAAAAAAAACCTCCTAAAGGAAATGCTGAAGGATATACTTGAGGCAAAAAGAAAGAAAGTAACCCCATATGCAATGGTTGAGATACAAAAAGAAGTGAAGAGCAAAGGAAGTGGTAAATGCAAATTAATCTGAAAATTTAACATCATAATTAGTAATTTTTAGTTGTGTGTTAAAAATTGAATTAAAATACTTAAAAAATAATAATTTATAAGTAGATAGGTAGGAGTGGAATTTAAGTATTCTAAGGTTTTTATATTGGTTGGGAAAGAGTACAGATATTGATCAACTGAAACTTTGGTAATAGTAAGTATGCAAATTGAAATTTCCAGGGTAGCCAACAAAAGAACAGAAACAGAGTACATAACTTCCAAGTTAGTGGTTGCGGGGGAAGGGTAGATGGTAATCTTTTCTTGTCTCTTTCTCTCTCTCCTTTTTCCTGACTGCTTTTTATGATTTTTCTCTTTAGTGTTATGCAGTTCCACTATGATGTATCTAAGAATGTTTTACTTACTCTGCTTGAGATTCAATGGGCTTCCTGGATGTCTAGGTCAGTATCTGATCAGTTCCGAAAACGTCTAGTTACTATTTCTTCAAATATTGCTTCTGCCCAATGAAATCGAATGGGGAAAAACTTTTAGTTAATCAAAGAGAAAGATACAACAGTGCTGTAGTTTAGATAGTTGACCCCTCCAAATCTTATGTTGAAATCTGACCCCCAATGTTAAAAGTGGGGCCTGATGGAAGGTATTTGGGTCATGGGGGGTTGATCTCTCATATGAATAGATTAATGCCTTCCCTGGGTGTGTGTGGGGAGGGGTGAGTGAATTACATTATTTCCTATAAGAGCTGGTTGTTTAAAAGAGCGTGGCCCCACTCCTGCTCTCTCTTGCTTCCTTTCTTGCTGTGTGATCCCTGCACATGCCAACACCCCTTCCCCTCCCACTCCTACCATGAGTGGAAGCAGCCTGAGGCCCTCACCAGATGCCCACTCTTGAACCTGCTAGACAACAGAACCATGAGCTAAATAAACTTCTTTTCTTTATAAATGACTCAGCCTCAGGTATTCCTTTATAGCAACACTTAACAGATTAAGAGAAACAGTATCAGCATCCAAGACGACACTATTTTCATTTAGTCATGAGAGGTGGGAGACATGAAAACAGGAGACTGCTCAATGAACCAATCCCTCCATGGGCTGCTTCCTCATTAACTGTTCTTGAGCTGTGCTCTCACAGGAACCTAAAAACATGAACATAGATGATAATTAAGTAAGGCTGAAGCACATGATGGCAGCAGCCCAGAAAAATGTCTACAAGCTCCTGAGGCCCCGGGAGGAGCGATGGTCCCTGTCGCCCTTTCCTTCCCAAGGCCTGGCTGTTCAGCTGTTCTTTTGAGTCTGTGAACTACTCCATGTAATTTCAAGATGTTCTACCAGCAATCTCTTCTCCCTATATCCTCTCTTTTTTTCTTGCCTAGCCAGCCTTGGTTTGCTTGAAACAAAAGAAACTTAACGATGCCAAGGACCACTGTGGCTCATGCCAGGCTATTTTCACCCTCTTACACAAAAATCTAGGTATTTGGCACAGATGGTGAGATTGTCTTCTTAGCAATTTAATCTGAAATGCAACTGGATTCCCCGTCTCTCTTCAGGGAGTTGAGGCTCCCTGTGATGTAACCCAGATAGGGAAGGCTTCTCATTGAAGGCCTTGGCTTTTACATTATACCTACTTTGAGGCCACACTCATCACTTTTTCACATCATCCAAAACACATTCAATCTTGTAACACATTCAAGAGAAAACTGATGTTTCACTGAAGAGTCGACGAAATCTGTGAAAAGAGGTTACATCCCATGCATACCACCAAGCAGAAACTTAATCTGTTACCCTGTCAGTCATCTTTTCTCTTCCCACCAAAAAGCCCATTTCTGCCAGTTGCCTCTTCTTTCCTCTTTTATCCAACTTAAAAATTTTTCATTGTCAACTTAAGACATTTAGCTTGATCAATAAATGTGATTCATCACTTAAATAGAATGAAAACAAAAACCACGTGATCATCTCAACAGATACAGAAAAGGCTTTTGATAAAATTCAACAGCCTTTCATGTTGAAAACCTTCAACAAATTAGGCTTTACGAGAACATAGCTAAAAATAACAAGAGGTATGACAGACCCACAGCCAACATCATAGTGAATGGGCAAAAGCTGGAAGCATTCCCCTTGAGAACCAGAACACAACCAGAGCACCCACTCTCGCCACTCCTATTCAACATAGTACTGGAAGTACTAGCCACAGCAGTCAGGCAAGAGAAAGAGGTAAAAGGCATTGAAACAGGAAGAGTGATATTTAAACCATCCCTGTTTGCAGACAATATGATTCTATACCTAGAAAACCCCATAAGCTCTGCCCAAAAGCTCCTAGATCTGATAAACAGCTTCAGCAAAGTTTAAGGATACCAAATCAATGTACAAAAATCACAGCATTTCTATACACCAACAACATCCAAGCTGAGCGCCAAATCAAGAACTCAATCCCATTCACAATAGCCACAGAGAGATTAAAATGCCTAGGAATCTAGCTAACCAGGGAGGTGAAAGATCTTGACAACAAGAATTAAGAAACTACTGAATGCAATCAGAGATGACAGAAAATGGAAAAACATGTTCATAGATAGGAAGAATCATTAAAATGGCCATACCACCCAAAGCAATTTATAGATTCAATGCCATTCTTGTCAAACTACCAATGATATTCTTCAGAGAATTAGAAAAAAAACTATTTTGAAATCCATATGCAGGCTGGGTGCGGTGGCTCACATCTGTAATCTTAGCACTTTGGGAGACCAAGGTGGGTGGATTGCCAGAGCTCAGGAGTTTGAGACCAGCCTGGCCAACATGGTGAAACTCTGTCTTTACTAAAACACAAAAAATTAGCCAGGTATGATGGCACACACCTGTAATTTCAGCTACTCGGGTGGCTGAGGCATGAGAATTGTTTGAACTGGGGAAGCAGAGGTTGCAGTGAGCCAAGATTGCACCACTGTACTCCAGCCTGGGCAACAGAGCAAGACTCAGTCTAAAGAAAAAAAAAAAAGAAAGAAACAAAAAGGAGCCCAAATAGCTAAAGCAATCCTACACAAAAAGAGCAAAGCTGGAGGCATCACATTACCTGACTTTGAACTGTATTACAAGTCTACAGAAACCAAAATAGCATGATACTGTTACAAAAACGGACACATAGATCAATGGAACAGAATAGAGGGCCCAGGAACAAAGCCAGACACCTACAGCCATCTGATCTTTGACAAGATTGACAAAAACAAGCAATAGAGGATGGAACTGGAGACCAGTATTCTACGTGAAATGACTCAGGAATGGAAAACCAAACATTGTATGGTCTCACTCACAAGTTGGAGCTAAGCTATGAGGATGCAAAAGCATAAGAATCATATAATGGACTTTGGGGAGTTAGAGGAAAAGGGTGGGAAGGGGGTGAGGCATAAAAGGCTACAAATGGGGTTCATTGTATACTGCTCAGGTGATGGGTGCACCAAAATCTCACAAATCACCACTAAAGAACTTACTCATGTAACCAAATACCACCGGTTCCCAAAAAAACTATTAAAAAAAAAAAAAGCAATAGATAAAGGACTCCTTATTCAATAAATGGTGCTATGAGAACTGACCAGCCATATGAAGAAGATTGAAACCAGACCCCTTCCTTACACTATACACAAAAACCAACTCAAGATGGATTAAAGACTTAAATGTAAAACCTAAAACTATAAAAACCCTAGAAGAAATCCTAGGAAATACCAGCCTGGACATAGGAACTGGCAAAGGTTTCATAGGGAAGATGCCACAAGCAATTGCAACAAAAACAGCACTGGACAAATGGGACCTAATTAAATTAAAGAGCTTCTATACAGCAAAAGAAACTATCAACAGAATAAACCGACAACCTACAGCATGGGAGAAAGTATTTGCAAACTGTGCATCTGACAAAGGTCTAATATCCAGAATCTATAAGGAACTTAAATTAGCAAGCAAAAATCAAACAACCCCATTAAAAAGTGTGCAAAAAACATGGACAGATAGACGCTTTTTTTTTCTTGAGACAGAATCTTGCTCTATCACCAGGCTGGAGTGCAGTGGCGCGACCTCGGCTCACTGCAACCTCTACCTCCCAGGTTCAAGCAATTCTCCTGCCTCAGTTTCCCAAGTAGCTGGGACTGCAGGCCCATGCCACCACACCTGGCTAATTTTTGCATTTTTAGTAGAGGCGGGGTTTCACCTTGTTGGCCAGGATGATCTTGATCTCCTGACCTCGTGATCTACCCGCCTTGGCCTCCTAAAGTGCTGGGATTACAGGCATGAGCCACCACACCTGGTTGACACTTTTAAAAAGAAGACAAACATGTGGCCAACATGCATATGGAGAAACAGTTGAACACCATTGATCATTAGAGAAATGCAAATCAAAACCACAATGATATACCATCTTACATCAGTCAGAGTGGCTATTACTTAAAAGTCAAAAAATAACAGATACTAGTGAGGTTGTGAAGAAAAGGGAATGCTTATACACTGCTGGTGGAAATGTAAATTAGTTTAGCCATTGTAGAAAGCAGTTTGATAATTTCTCAAAGAACTTAGAACTATCATTTGACCCAGCAATTCCATCAATGGGTATATGCTCAAAGGAATATAAATCACTCTGCCATAAAGACACATGCACATGTATGTTCATTGTAGCACTATTCACAATAGCAAAGACATAGAATCAACCTTAATGCCCATCAACAGTAGACTGAATGAAGAAAAGGTGGTACATATATACCATGGAATACTATGCAGGCATAAAAAAGATTAGATCATGTCCTTTGCAGGGACATAGATGGAGCTAGAGGCCATTATCCTTAGTAAACTAAATCAGGAACAGAAAGCCAAATACCACATGTTCTCACTTATAAGTGGGAGCTAGGCCAGGCACAAAAACAAAAACAAAAAATAAACAGCTGCTCTCAGTGGCTCATCCCTGTAATCCCAGCACTTTGGGAGGCCGAGGTGGGCGAATTATCTGAGGTAAGAAGTTTGAGACCAGCCTGACCAACATGGTGAAATCCCATCTCTACTAAAAATACAAATATTAGCCAGACGTGGTGATGCATGCCTGTAATCCCAGCTACTTGGGAGGCTGGGGCAGGAGAATTGCTTGAAACCAGGAGGTGGAGGTTGCAGTGAGCTGAGATCGTGCCATTGCACTCCAGCCTGGGCAACAAGAGCGAAACTCCGTCTCAAAAACAAAAACAAAAACAAAAGAAAGAAATATATGCTTGACAAATGGTCCTTGAATAGAAGACTGCATCACCACCATTTAGGAGAATAAACAAGGGCGAAAGGTTGTGATCCTGGACTAAACACTATGATGCACTCAGAGTTAGAGGCAAATTAATAAAGGGCCCACTAACAGAGCATTAACTCAACTTACCCATTATTAAACTACGATGCTTTAGTGCCCCATGCTGAGGCTGTGAGCTGTATCAAAGAAAGCTTGGAATGAAGAAGAGCAGTCTAAATTTCAATTTCAGACAGTAAGTAAACCATTGGAAGAACTTAGTTTCTATGGATACATATTTTTAACAAAATCATTATTGGCTTAAAAGTAAAATTTAGACTGTGTCTATACAAGGCCAAAATATAGGATCTTTACAGAGTTGCCAGATAAAAGACAGGATAGTTGATTAAATATGAATTTCATATAAACTATAATTTTCAATTACAAATTTATTTTTAAATTTTTAGTATAAATGTTGTATTTGTCAAGGTCATCGAGAGAAATAGAACCAATAGATTCTACTATCTACCTATCTGCCTACCTACCTACCTATTTTAATGAACTGGCTTACATGATATGGAGGCTGAGAAGTCCTAAGACCCACAGTTCAAAGGCTTGCGAATCAGGAGAGCTAATTCTTTAAGTTCCAGTTCAAGTCTCAAAGCAGGAAAAGACCAATGTCCCAGCTCATAGACTGCCAGGCAGAGAAAGGGAGTGAATTGTCTCTTGTTCAAGACTTTTGTTCTATTCAGGCCTTCAATGGATTGAATGTGGCCTGTCTACACTGCCTACACTGAGGAGGGCAATCTGCTTTGCTCAGTCTACTGATTCAAATGTTAATCTCATGCAGAAACATCCTTACAGAAACACCAAGAATAATGTTTAACCAAGTATCTGGTAGTCTTTGGACAGTTAAATTGACATATAAAATTAACCATCACAGTATGTCCCAAGTATTGTGAAACTAAACTATGGAACATAGTTATACTAATATCAACCAATCATCTATAAAGTGGTTTATTTCAGATTTCAATTTAACTGGGCATTATTATTTTTATCTACTAAATCTGACAACCCCACATCTATGAGGAAACAAATTCAATTCGTTGTCTAGATATTTGGACTATGTGTTATCTGGTTAAATTAATTTCATTTTCATATATTAATGGATGCTTGGCTTTTGTGTAAAGTGCTTCCCTCCTTTCTTCCCTGTTTATAAGCATTCAGCTGATACAAAAGATTTTTCTTGCCATCCCTCCATCCCTCAAGGACCCAAAGGCCAGAAGTTCTGGGTGATTCATTTATTAACTTTCCAGGGAGAGGACATTGATAAAAGGGGTCAAAATGTGTGCCTTGACTTTCAAAGAGCTCAAAGCGTAAAAAAGCTCAAAATGGCAAAACCAACTCATTCCTTGACACGCTTTCCAATCTGAGAGTTGCACAGCCCTGGCCATAAGGAACTCTGCTAGAAAAGCCAGTCTTAGGGAACATGCTTAGAATTTTTCATAACAAATAATGTGGACGAAAGAAACAGAGATACCCTCCCATACAGCAAATCAAACCCACAAATGCTGGGGTTTGAGGTACAGGATGCCGGTGGACTTGGAGAAGAAATCAGTAAAAATAGAGGGAATTTGTACAACAATAAAAAGCTGTAATTTAAAAAGGCCACAGTGGGCTTGACGTCGCTTTTAGTCTGATATACCTACACGGAAATTTTACCAACTCATCTTAGCTAGAGGTAAGATCTCCAGCTAGAGTTTCATTTTAAGAGTTCTTTAAGAACTAAGTGTATTCCTTTCAAGCATATATTCTAATTGGAATTAGGTTGATCAAGTGGAACTATTAGAAGTCTTGTATTAATGAATGGACAAGAATAAGGGATATGGTTAAAATGACAGACGCACCCTAAGCAGTGACTGACTTCTTATAGCACAACTACATAATTCATGATAATACAAATATTAATGACATATATTTATACACTATTGGGTACAAGTGTGCTAGAATTATTGGGGTGCTCATGAAGATTCCCTTTTCTTTTTTTTTATAGAGTCTTGCTCTGTTGCCTAGGCTTGGAGTGTAATGGCACGATCTCGGCTCACTGCAACCTTTGCCTCCCGGGTTCAAGTGATTCTCCTGCCTCGGCCTCCTGATAGCTGGGATTACAGGCGCCCACCATCATGCCTGGCTAATTTTTTTGTATTTTTAGTAGAGACAGACTTTCACCATGTTGGCCAGGCTGGTCTTGAATTCCTGACCTCAAGTGATCCACCTGCCTCGGCCTCCCAATGTGCTGGGATTACAGGTGTGAGACACTATGCCTGGCTGAAGATTCCTCCTTTCTATGAACGTGACTTCAGAACTCAGGAGTGGGCTGTACACAGACTGAGTCACCTAATTCTCAGCCATAGCTGATGGGTCCAGCAGCAGACACCTGAACCATACTGGACCAATCAGAGCATTTCTCTGGGATTTTTATTGTATTTATTTTTCTCTAAGATTTTAAAAAGAGGAACTAAAGGAAGAGTCCACATTCTTTGGGGCTGGAAGCCTGGTATGTGTGGCCTGGGAGTCCTCAAGCTACATGGGGGATCCTGGCTGCAGCAGGAGATGACTCCACATGCAGAGAGAAATAGTGATAGAGCAGAAACATGTGTCCTGTTGAATTCTAGCCGCTGACTGCAGGCGTCTCCGAGGTCCAGCAGTCCCTTTACTTCCCACTGCTGTGTGTGTTTATCTAACACACTTTTTTTTATATTGTTTTGCCTTTGTTAGGATAGCATCCTGGGCTAGTCAAGGTGGCTGACACCTATAATCTCAACTCTTTGGGAAGCCAAGGTGAAAGAATCACTTGAGGCCAGGAGTTCAAAACCAGCCTGGACAACATAGGGAGATCTCAACTCTACAAAAAAAAAAAAAAATTAGCCAGGTGTGGCAGCATGTGCCTGTAGACCCCAATACTCATGAGGCTGAGGTGGGAGGCTCTCTTGGGTCCAGGAGGTCAGGGTGGCAGTGAGCTATGATTGTGCCACTGCCTTTCAGCCTGTGCAACAGAGTGAGACCCCTGTCTAAAAAAAAAAAGTTAATTAATGAATTAGTTAAAAATAAAAATAGAAACATCCTGAATAGACTAGCATTATGGCTCATACACTGCTGCTGCCGAGGGGCCTGCAGAGATGCGTAGACTCGGCCCTGGCCCTGAAGGAACTCCCCGTCCTGTGCGTTAACTGGAGGACAAGGTGGAAGGTTATACACGCTGCAGGAGGACCGCTAAGAAAGCAAAAGTGGGAGCAGTCTCTTCTAGCAGGAGGGTTTAGGGACAACTTCTTGGCCAAGATGGGTTCTGAGCTTGCCTCTGAGGTAACGTAAAATTTGACAATGCAGGAGAGAAGGCCCTGGAGATAGAGAAAATAACACGAGCCAAGATTTCGTGGCAGACAAAATGTGGCATGTGGGGGAACAGTCATGCTGGCAGGTCAAGACATTTAGATTTTGTTTGGTGGCCAGGAGACATCTGAAGATTAATTGATTGCCTTCCTTCCCCCCTTTCCTCCCTCCCTCCCTCCCTCCCTCCCTCTCTCCTATAAACCACAGAAGGTTTGGGGAGGAAGAGGTGAGAAAGATGAAGCAGGGATGCTGGGGAGAGCGCCTCAACGAAAGGAGGGAGTTCAGGAGGGACGCACTGGGGAGGGGCGGGATGGCTCAGAGGCAGGATGGCTCTAGGCTGGGTGAGCAAATCAAGACAGGAGGACACGGAGGGCATAGTGAGCCGGAGTGATGAGATCTCTCTGGCTGAGCAAGAGGAAGACAGCGTGAGGCGGTGCAGGGCAGAGAGGAGAATTTCAGGAATCCAGAGCATGGGGCTGGGCAGCTCTGCCTGCTCATCTGTTTGTGGCTTGATGACGTGGAATGAGTGGAGGTAAAGGTCTCTAGACATGCAGAGGCTGAGGATGTTCACAGAAACAGCCAAACATTTCCTTTATGGATAGAGGGAAAAGACTAAGACCTCTGAAAAAGATCCTCGAGCGTGTTAAGCAGGAAGAAGGATTGGAAAAGGAGCGTGAACAGAATGGTGTGGACATCCATGGAGGCTGCCAACAGTTGATGACGGAAGAAATGGTTGAGAAAAGGGACGGGGGACCCAGAACAAGGAGAGGCCCCCAGGAAGGTGGAGAGTGAGAGGAATGTCATGCCAGGAGAGGAGGGAGCTAACGTCCTGCAGATAAAGTAGATTTTGATTAAAGTGAAGTGTTATAGAAAGGAACAGAGATGTTTTACTTCCCAGGATACCCCGGGGAGAACTCAGAATGAGTTGAGAGAAGCAAGAATACACACAACAATGAGTACAATTGATCATTTTCCATGGTAAGTTTAACGAAAGGAGGGAGGGTCAGGATGCACGTGAGTGATGAGGACACAGATATATGAAGATGGCTTCTCCTTCAACTCTCTTTAAAAGATCGTTTCTGGGCAGTTGAGTTGGCTCATGCCTATAATCCTAATACTTTGGGAGGATTGCTTAGGAGTTTGAGACCAGCTGGGCAACATGGCAAAACGCTGTCTCCACAAAAAAATCCCAAATTAGCCAGGCGTCGTGGTGCTTGCCGGTAGTCCCAGCTATTTGGGAGACTAGGCAGGAGGATCAGTTGAGCCCAGGAGTTCAAGGCTGCAGTGAGCTATGATCATGCCACTGCACTCCAGCCTGTGTGACAAAGCAGGACCCAGTCTCAAAAATTGTTTTTTAATTAAAAAAACAATTAAATAGGCCAGGTGCAATGGCTTACGCCTGTAATCATAGCACTTTAGGAGGCCGAGGCAAGTGGATTGCCTGAGCTCAGGAGTTCGAGACCAGCCCGGACAACATGGTGAAAATCCATCTCTACTAAAATACAAAAAATAGCTGGTCATGATGGCACACACCTGTAGTCCCAGCTACTCGAGAGGCTGAGGCAGGAGAATTGCTTGAGCCCAGGAGGCAGAGATTGCAGTGAGCTGAGATGGCGTCACTGCACTCCAGCCTGGGTGACAGAGCGAGACTCTGTCTCTAAAAACAAATAAAATCATAATAAAAGCTTGTTTCCAAGTATGTATAACATTCTCCCTCCCCCCTTGCATCCTTTATTTGCTTGGAAAATTGTGTGTGTGTGTGTGTGCTTGTGCATGTATGCACGTACTTGTGTGTGTTCATGTGAGGTCACAGGGGCTCACCTGACCTTTTGACCCTTGGTATTTGCGTATAGAGGGCCTGGGTCCCCTTTTTCCATCACTGCAGTGGACAGTTGAGTATTAAAGACTCCAGAGTAAATAAATCCCTTCCCTAATTCTCTTACTCAATCTTCTGGAGGGGGAAAAACCAAAGGAATGCCAGGACCTCCTGTGAGTTGCAAGTGGAAGCAAAGGTTATCTGTGGGTGACTTTCTGAGATAAACCCATTTTCCACTGGAGACTTGTCTTTCCCAAAGCCTCAAAATCTGAAGATTGTCACCTCTTTTGTCTTTTCCCTGCCTCGTGGGTGTATGGCAACCCTGCTAAGCTCATTCTCAACCTCATGTGGCAGTGCTGTGGGGGCCCTGGACCCCAGCTCCAGTGCCCAAATGCAGGGAGACTTGTTTGGCGAGGGTGGCATCCTACATAGAACAGAATTAGGCACAGGTTCCAGAACTGTGCCCAGAGTCCACAAAGGTGCCCACTCTTTAGATCTCTGGGCATTTGCCACCTGCTCTCCTAACGGGGCAGAAGCACAGTGCCATGATTAGTATCATCAGCTCACTTCCTGGAAACTCAGTGTCCTCCCATGGATTGCAGTATGGTGGTCACATAGCCCATCTGAGATGATTCATGTTAGCACAGTGCCTGGCAAAGAATTTGGCAGGTGGCCAATATTATTATTATTATAGATTCAATAAGTTTCCGTGGGAAGCAGGAAAGCGGCAGGAAAGGGGTCACTCAGTCCTTGGGCAGAACAAGGACAGAACGTAGACCAGGAGTGCCAGCGTGGGGGCTCACACCTGTCATCCCAGCATTTTAGGAGGCCAAGATGGGCAGAATACCTGAGCTCAGGAGCTCAAGATCAGCCCGGGCAACATGGTGAAACACCATCTCTACCAGAAATATGAAAAGTTTGCCGGGCGTGGTAGTGTGCACTTGTAGTCCCAGCTGCTCAGGAGGCCGAGACAAGAGAATCGCTTGAATCCGGGAGGAGGAAGTTGCAGTCAGCTGAGATCATGCCACTGCACTCCAGCCCGGTGGGCAAAGCAAGACTTCATCTTACAAAACCAACAACAACAACAAACCCAAAAACCAAAGCGAACAAACAAAACGAACATAGACCAGGAGCACCAGAGAGAGCAGCCAGGAGAGCTCGAGACCACGGGGAGGAAGGGCAGCTTCACAAAGTTGGACAGAGTCCGCAGGTGTGCCCTGGACACACACTGCTTCTGGAACTAGGTCCTTCCGGCCTTTCTTTTCTTTCCTTTTTTTTTGGTAAAGTCTTGCTCTGTCACCCAGGCTGGAGTGCAGTTGTGCGATGGTGGGTTCTACAACTTCCACTTCCCAGGTTCAAGCAATTCTCCTGCCTCAGCCTCCCAAGTAGCTGGGATTACAGGTACACACCATGCCCAGCTCATTTTGTAGTTGTTGTTGTTTTTGTATTTTTAGTAAAGATGGGGTTTCACCATGTTGGCCAGGCTGGTCTTGAACTCCGGACCTCATGTGATCCACCTACCTCAGCCTCCCAAAGTGCTGGGATTACAGGCATGAGCAGCCATGCCCAGCCTGCTTTTCAAAGCGTTGTCTGTACTGAGCCCTTGCATCCTCTGGAAGCTGATTAGAAATGCTGACTCCCAGGTCCCAGCCAGCCTTCCTGAATCAGAATCTGCATTTTAAACAAGGTAGACGTTGGAGTTTGAGAGGCCTTGCTGCACCCTTCCAACAAGGGTGAGAGGAGACTTGCAACCCTCCAGCTGCTTCTGTGGAATTACTGAGAGGAGGCGATGGTCAACAAGAAACCTCTCGGCTGGCTGCCACTACTTGGAGACATTTCACTGACCCTCGTCCACTAAGGCCACTAACATGCGAAAGAGTGGGGCCGAGCCTTTAGAACAGCCTTACCAGTGCCCAGTGATTGGAGGCCTCAGACAAACAGTAAAACACTTTAGGAAAGTAAATTAATATCGTAGCCCAGGCCTGCCTTAAATAGGTACACGTTTGCAAAGTACCTAGTGCTGTACTCGCAAGTGAGTGAGTGTGAGTGTGAGTGTGTATGTGAATGTGTGAGTGTAAGTTTGTGTGTGAATGTATGTGAATGAGTGTGTCTGTGTGAAAGTGTGAGTGTGTATGAATGTGTGTGTGAATGAGTGTGTGTGTGTGTGTTTTGTGTGTCTGTGTGTGTGTACAGTCCTCCCTCTAACACACATGGCCAGAGACAATGTCTGCTTTTTTTATAAACAGAACCCATATGCCTGCATAAAAGCAGAATACTATTTTGTTAAGGTCTCATCTGAGGATACAAAAACTTCTATCTTGAAAAGAAAGCCATTTCCAAAAATCAAGAATATCTTTTTTTTTTTTTTTTTTTTTGAGGCAGAGTTTTGCTCTGTCATCCGGCTAGAGTTCAATGGGGCAATCTCAGCTCACTGCAACCTTCGCCTCCCAGGTCCAAGTGATTCTCCTGCCTCAGCCTCCCAAATAGCTAGGATTACACATCAGGCTAATTTTTTGTATTTTTAGTAGAGACAGGGTTTCTACTAAACCTGACTTCAGGTGATCCGCCCGCCTCGGCCTTCCAAAGTGCTAGGACTACAGGCGCAAGCCACCCGGCTCGGCCAAGAATTTCTTCTTGCTGTGAAATATAACTGGCCTCTCTGAATCCATCTCTCTCTCTTTGCCCTTTCCCCAATAGATTTCCTTTCTCTCTCTCTCTTTTTTTTTTTTTAACAGAGAACACAAGTTTCTAGTTAACAAAGTCTGTGCTCAGTTCCTTCACTGAACATTGCTCTAAGCCAAAACATGTCAGCAAGAGGACGCGGTGACACAGGCCTGTGGTTGCACCCAGAAACAAACAAGGTGGGGACAGCAGCCCCAGTTCTCCAGAATGACCTCTTTCCTCAGAATCCCACTCCAGGAAGAGAGTCCAGCACGGGCCCCTGAGCCTGGGGCTGGTCCTTCGCACACACAGCATCAGAGCTGGCCAGAGACAGCCTGGCTTTGTCATGTTGGGAGGCATGGATGAGCATGCAGTGCACAGGGTGGATGCCACACACACGGTGACACTGAGCTCAGAGGACCAAATCACAGGGAGAGAATGTGCTGATGGTGCTTTCTCCAAGACCCCTCTGACCTGGAACGGCAAACCACCACTGATGCCCAACTCCTCTGCTAGAATGACCCCGTGGGACTGCAGATGACTTAACAGTTATATTTAGCAAGTCATGGGAGGGATGGGCCAGTTCCAGCCAGCTAGCCAGCCTTCAGAGGCCCCGGATTCCTTTGTCCTTCCCCTCTGCCTTCCCTCCTAGTCCTTCCCACTGACTGGCTCTTAACCCCTTCATGGCTTGAGGACTCCCCTCAAACATGGACAGAGCAGATAGAACGTAAGGGAGTATCCCGGCCCCCAAACTCCTCACTCGGCTGCCTGAAATTCTGCTTTACGAACTCTTCTTCAGTCCTGAACATTTTCCTTTTCATTATTGTTTCCTAATAAAATTATGCAAGTACCCTTGGGAAGAGGATGACTCAAGCTTTTCTTTGATTAGCTCACAGACTCCGCAGAATGGGCACAGTCAAGGCTTTGGAGGGGACGGGACTGACTTCTGAAGAAAATGGGGAAGAAGGTTATGCCCTCAAAACCAGTGAAACAGAGGAAAGTGATGCAAAAGAGCAAAAGGCACGGAAGAAGACACAGAGGAGTTCTTGCTGGCTGGTGCTGCCAGCCCTGAATGAAATTGAAGGTTAGAATAATGGAAACTCTACACATTGCTTTAATCAAAATCTGTGAGAGGAGGAGTGTAAGTGGGGGCTGGTGCTCATGAATCGCTCTAGATTTTCATCTTTCATATGAGAAAGATATTAAAAACTGAAAAATTGAGAGAACTGGATATGCTTGTATTTTAAAAATAAGGAGTAAGGCCAGGCATGGTGGCTCATGCCTATAATCCTAGCACTTTGGGAGGCCAAGGTGGGCAGATCACTTGAGGTCAGGAATTTGAGACCAGCCTGGCCAATATGGAGAAACCACGTCTCTACTAAAAATACAAAAATTAGCTGGGTGTGGTGACGGGCGCCTGTAATCCCAGCTACTCAGAAAGCTGAGGCACGAGAATTGCTTGAGCCTGGGAGACGGAGGTTGCAGTGAGCCGAGATTGTGCCACTGCACTGCAGCCTGGGTAATGGAGTGAGACCCTGTCTCAAAGGAAAAAAAAAAAAAAGACAACGAGTTTGGGGGTGGCTTTTCACGCAGCATTAATGTGGCAATAGCTAACTGACATATTGCTTGACCCCAGGGCTAGGCTTTCCAACACTGCTATATTGTCAACATGAAATTTAAAGGGGAATAAAAGAAAAATAAAAATAAACAAAAAAAGACTTTTTTTTTTTTTTTTTTTAAAAAGAACAAATAGAAGAAAACAACAAAAACAAGAATTAGAAATGAAAAGGAACACACTAGAAACTCTGGGTTTTCTTGACAATTATAGGAGTATTTAGCTTCTAAACTATTTTTTCAAAAAAAAAAGTAAAAAGAGGCCAATGCCTCTTACTTCAGATATCTACACAGGGTTCTCAGCTGGGTTTTTCCAAAGCCTGTGCCATTCAGTGGCCCAGCACTTTCTGAATGGGTTGAACAAGATCTGCCACACCCTTGAGAGGACAGTTGGAAGCACTGCCAGGGTTTTTCCCAAGAAGTAGGACTGATAAAGTTGGTCTTTTTTTGTGATGACTCCAGTAGCATTAAGCAGAGAACCAGCTTTGTGAAATGTATTTAAAAAATAAATAAGTAGGACCTAGAAGACAGAATTCTTTGTCCCGGTTTGGCTTGAAAGGGGGCAAACCCGGGTGAATCCACAGGACTCGAAGCCACAGGTCTGTCTGCATGTGGGGTTGCTGGGGAGAACTTGTAGAAGGGCAGTTCCAGTGGAAGAATTTGCACATCCTTTACCTTCCAGGGCTTTATAGTTTCCATGCTCACTGACCTGTTGTGCAGAGAAACCATGAAAACGGATAGACCTGAGCTTCCTGTAATTCCTGTCCATGTGACTCATTCTTAGGGGGCTCAGCCTGTCATGTGCAGTGGACACTGCTTGGCTGATGTTCAGATGGCGGGGTCCACGCTAGATAGGAGCCCCAGCAAAGACCCAGGCATAGCCCCTTTCTGCAGGTGTCTGGGGAGCTGGGCTCCTACAGCACACATCCCATGGGTAAGCCAGGCTGGACAGTGGAAACCCACTTCCCTGCTTTCCGTGTGCAATTTTCTTCTCTGTTGCTTCAAAACCTGGAACCCAGCTGCTAGCATCCCTAAACTGTAACTCAGACACCACCATCTCACAGTGGCATCGTACCCAACTTGCAGGTGTAATGCCTGGGAGAAAAATGCACTGAAACGCTGTGTATGGGCAGGCTTTGCAAAACATATAAAATGAGAATAAAATGAGATCATGCAAAGAACTTAAAGCCTTTCTCCATAGAGTCAGCACTCATTATTAACATAAATCAACACAATAGCATGCACCTGTAATCCCTGCTACTTGGGAGGCTGAAGTCAGGAGTCCGAGACCGGCTTAGGCAACATATTGAGACCATGTCTCTAAATAAATAAACAAATAGCAGGGTGTGACGGCATGTGCCTGAAAAAAATAAAGAATATTAATCATAACTATGATAATAATTATTACCTACTTTGATCAGGAAATGTGCTAGCAATTGAGATAAATTTACGTATATTCTCTTACTAAAGTACAAACTTTTTTTTTTTTTGAGACAGAGTCTCGCTCTGTCGCCCAGGCTGGAGTACAGTGGCGTGATTTCGGCTCACTGCAACCTCCACCTCCCAGGTTCAAGTGATTCTCCTGGCTCAGCCTCCTGAGTAGCTGGGACTACAGGCACATGCCACCATGCCTGGCTAATTTTTTAAATTTTTAATAGAGACGAGTTTTCACCATATTAGCCAGGATGGTCTCGGTCTCCTGACCTCGTGATCCACCTGCCTCAGTCCCCCAAAGTGTTGGGATTACAGGTGTGAGCCACCATGCCTGGCCAACTTTTTATTTTTTAACTAAAAATGAGTTTAATAAACCCATTGTTGGATGATAAATCTCTGAATCCCAGCTTTGTAATAGTATACATAAAACAGTCAATCCTACTCAGCAGGTTTTACAGGAGACTTGCATTCCTTTTTTTTTTTTCTTTTGAGATAAGGTTTGGCTCTGTCATCCAGGCCAGAGTGCTGTGGTATGATCATAGCTTACTGAAATCTCAAACCCCTGGGCTCAAGCAATCCTCCCACCTTGGCCTCCCAAAGTGCTGGGATTAAAAGCGTGAGCCACCATGCCCAGCCAACTTGCTAACAACTTTCTACAACTCTCTCAGTCTTTGCCCTACAGCTAATTAGATGTGATCGTTGCCAGTACTTTAAGACAATATAATATTGTACTGAGGGAATTTATCACACTTTTTATAATAATTCCCCCAAGTGCTGGATATTTAGGTGGTTTCTTACTTTTCACACTATTAGGATACTGAATAAGCATTTTTGTTCAAAAGCTCTTTTTCTATCTGTAAAATCATTTTCTTTTTTTAGAGTCACAATCAGGGAAATGTTAAAGGGGAGTGAAGATTTTTTAAAGGCTCTTGAATTTCCTCTCTTAAGAACTGTATTAATTTATATTCTCAGTGGGAGAATTTGAAAGGTCCCATTTTATTGAACTCTTGCTAGCATCAAATATTTTCACTGAAAAAATAATTTTAACCCAGGTGTAGTGGCTCACGTCTGTAATCCCAGCACTTTGGGAGACTGAGGTGGGCAGATCATTTGAAGTCAGAGTCTGAGACCAGCCTGGCCAATGTGGCGAAACGCTGTCTCTACTAAAAATACAAAAATTAGCCATGTGTGGTGATGCATGCCTGTAATCCCAGCTACTCAGGAGGCTGAGGCAGGAGAATTGCTTGAACTCAGGAGGCGAAGGTTGCAGTGAGCTGAGATCACACCACAGCACCACAGCACCCCAGCCTGGGCGACAGAGTGAAACCCTGACTCAGACAAACAAACAAAAAATAATTTTAATTACTTAGAATACTTATATGGTATTTTCTTTTACCGTGTACTTTCTGGATTACTAGTGAAATTGAACATTTTCTTATTTGCCTGCTAATTAGTAGGATGTCTGTGTTTGTGATTTTTTTTTCTGTTCATATCCTTAAGGCAATTATGCATATTTAGGACCAAATGTGATAAATATAAATACTGATTATCCTGATCCAAAAAAAAATCACATCTTTAATTACTTGGAGTTTTTGAATTTTTTTTTTTTTTTTTTTTTTTTGAGACGGAGTCTCACTGTCGCCAGGCTGGAGTGCAGCGATGCGATCTCAGCTCACTACAACCTCCGCCACCTGGGTTCACGTGATTCTCCCGCTTCAGCCTCCAGAGTAGCCGGGACTACAGGCACATGCCATCATGCCCAGCTAATTTTTGTATTTTTAGTAGAGACGGAGTTTTACCATGTTGGCCAGGCTGGTCTCAAACTCCTGACCTCAGGTGATCTGCCCACTTTGGCCTCCCAAAGTGCTGGGATTACATGTGCGAGCCACCGAGCCCAGCCAGTTTTGGCATTTTTTTTAAAAAAAACTTCTGGGAGAAAGTGGTAAATGGTAAACTAAAATCTAACAACATGAATGAAGCTCATGGACATGATGTGGAGGCAAAGAAGTCAGACACAGAAGAGCACATGCCATAGGGTTTTGTTCAGAGGAGCTCCAAGGACAGCAAAACAAATGTCACTAATAGAGCTCCAAGCAGTAGCTCTTGAATGAGGGCATTGATTGGGGGCAGGGCAAAAGGAAGCAGTTTGGGAGGTTGGAAATATTCTGCATCTTGATCTGCATATGTATGTATACACACACATGCACATACACATACATATTTTAAAATCCCCCGAAGATGGGAACATTTTACATTTGACTGGGTCTCTATTCTGTGTGTGTGCATATGTGTGTATGACATGTACATGCACATATGCATAAACCTTTTATCTCATAAACTTACTTGTATAACTTCCATGAGGCTTCCGAGGGTCAGAACTCTGAGGATCCAGCTGTGACCCAGGGGTTGGCAGTTCCACTGGAGAGTCTGGGGAAGAGGCAGCACGGCTGCCCCCACACCCCCAGCCCCATGTGAGAAACCAAGAGGACAAAAGTCCATTGTGAACACAGAGAGAAAAAAATGCTAGATTTCACGAGGCTCTGAATTAGGACACGTTATGAGGTCCACAAGACACCAGTGCTCGAAGACCACAGACAATGCGATCCAAGATCTGGAGCTGTTGTTAATTCAGAAGAGACCAGAAATGGTAGGGAAGAGAGTTGGGAAGCTGTGCTGATATTTTGTCAGAAACCAAGATGTCTATGAAAGATCTCAGTTTCGTCTTCAAGGACACCTCCTGAAAAGAAACAAGCCACACTCCAACATGCCTCCGAGATGAGAATGAAAGTTTAGAAGGTGATCCTGCGCCCCTGCAACAGCCTGCACTACAAGAAAAGATGCACTTGGCTGGATCTAGATAGGGAAAGTAGTATAAATGTGTTAAGGGGCTTTCACTGATAAATATTGACTCAGATTAACTTCTGTTGGCTGGGCAGCCAGAAGGCACCCTCCATAGGGATCTAGATCACCAAGCTCTGCATCTGTACCCCCTCATCCATCATGGTGTCAGCTTCAGCAGATGCTTCACACCTGAGCCTCCTTCCTCCATGTGAAATGAGGGGTTTGGACTACATGACCTCTCAGGTTTTCTCAATCTCTTACTATATGGGTCCATTCAAATGCTGCTCTAAAGATACTACCTAGGACAAGCAGGGTGGCTCATGCTTGTAATCCCAGCACTTTGGGAGGCCGAGGTGGGCACATCACCTGAGGTCAGGAGTTCGAGACCAGCCTGGCCAACATAGGAGCCTGCAACTCCCTCTCTACTACAAATACAAAAATTAGCCAGGTGTGGTGGCAGGTGCCATAATCCCAGCTACTTGGGAGGCTGAAACAAGAGAATCGCTTAAAACCGGGAGGCAGAAGTTGCAGTGAGCCAAGACTGTGACATTGCTCTCCAGCCTGGTTAGCAGAGTGAGACTGTCTCAAAAAAATAAAATAAAATAAAGATACTATCCGAGGCCAGGTAATTTATAAAGGAAAGAGGTTTAATTGACTCACAGTTCCATATGGCTAGGGAGGACTCAGGAAACTTACAGTCATGATGGAAGGCAAAGGGGAAGCAGGGACCTTCTTCACAAGTCAGCAGGAGAGAGACGTGCATGTGTCAGTACAGGAAAAACCATCAGATCTCGTGAGAATTCACTCACTATCACCAGAATAGCATGGGGGAACCACCCCCATAATCCAATCACTTTCCACCTGGTCTCTCCCCACCTGTGTAAACACCTGGGGATTACAATTTAAAATGAGATTTGAGTGGGGCCACAAAGTGAAACCATATAACTTACCATTCTATTATTTTATGCAACACATTCCTGGAGAGTACACAAAGACCAGGATGTGGTGTGTCAGGGACTGCGGTGTGTTTTACAGCTGTGATCCAGGATCACTTGAGCCCAAGAGGTCAAGGTTGCAGTGAGTCGTTATTGCACCACTGCACTCCAATCTGGGTGACAGAGCCAGACTTTGTCTCAAAAAAAAAAAAAGGGAGGGGGGGCACTGAGGGTAGCAAAAGACTCCACTACTTTTAGATTTCCCCAAATATACATGAGATTCTATTGTTCTGAGCAGGTGAGTACAGCAGGGTGCAGGACGCCATTAAGAGATAATTAGCGTCGTACTCCTGTGCTGCCTAGCTCTCTTCCCCTAGCCTAGAAAACCATTATCTGTCCTCCCTGGGCACAGGGTATCTATTCTTTCTTCAGCCTATTGTTTATGACCCTAATTTCATGATTCCTTAATGATTTCCTTTCAACACTTAAAACCAAGCTCTTGGAACTAAAAACTCCTTTCACTGTAAAAAATCTTTCAATTAAGAATGGAGATTTCTATTCTTTATCCACAGAATCCATGCACCCCAGGAGTGGGGGAGTGGGTCATTGGTTTAGTTTCCTAAGTTGCTGTAACAAATCACCACAAATTTAGTGGCTTCAAACAACACACAGTTATTATCTTACAGTTCTGGAGGTTAAAAGGCCAACACAGGTCTCTCTGTGCTAAAGTCACAGTGCCGGCCAGGCTGTGTTTCTTCTGGAGGTTCTGGGGGAGAATCAGTTTCCTTGCCTTATGCAACCCCTAGAGGCCATCTGCATTCCTTGGCTCAGGGCCCCTTTCTCTGTCTCCAAAGCCAGCAGCATAGAGCCGTGTCTCACTCACTCTGCCATCTCTCTGGTTCTTCCTCTTCTGCCTCCCACTTCTACTTCTAAGGACCCTTATAAAGACTGTAGGCTCACCAGGATGATCTAGGATAATCTCCTCATCTCAAGATCAGCTGATTAGCAAGTTTCATTCAATCTGCAACTTTCCTTGCCCTCCATCATGCAGCCAAACGTGTTCATGGGTTCTAGAAATTGGGACATGGATATCTTTGGAGGGGGACATAATTCTGCATACCAAAGTCATGCCCAACTTTAGCTGATTGACACAATCCATACCCCCAGCTACAGTCACTGGTGTAAAGTCACATACATAGAGCCGGATCCCAGTGAAGATTAGCTGTATAGTCACAGGCATGTAGCCTAATCCACTCCAATCAGAGTGAATGCAAACTCCAGCTGAGAGTGTAGGGACAGAACCACTTCCCTGTCTCTGGACCTGTGCTGTCCAGGACAGTAGCCAACAGCCACATGAGGCTATTGAGTACTTAAAATGTGGGCGCTGTGGGCTGGGCATGGTGGCTCATGCTTTAATCTCAGCACTTTGGTAGGCTGAGGTGGATGGATCACCTGAGGTCAGGAGTTCAAGACCAGCCTGGCCAACATGGTGAAACCCCATCTCTATTAAAAAAAAAAATACAGAAATTAGCTGGGCATAGTGGCAGGTACCTGTAATCCCAGCTATTCAGGAGGCTGAGGCGGGAGAATAGCTTGAATCCAGGAGGCAAAAATTGCAGTGAGCCAAGATTGTGCCACTGCACTCCAGCCTGGGTGAGAGTAAGACTCCATCCAGAAAAAGAAGAAGTGGGCACTATGAATCAAGATGGCCTGTAAGCATAAAACACATCCTAAACTTTTTGGAGGGGGAGGGGACAGTATCTCACTCTGTCACCCAGGCTGGAGTGCAATGGCATGATCACAGCTCATTGCATCCCCGATCTGCCAGTCTCAAGTGATCCTCCAGCCTCAGCCACCCGAGTAGCTGGGACTGCAGGCATGCATCACCATGCCTTTCTAATTTATTGTATTATTTGTTGTAGAGATGGGGTCTTACTATGTTACCCATGCTGGTTTCAAACTTCTGGGCTAAAGCAGTCCTCCCACCTAAGCCTCCCAAATTGCTGGGATTATAGGTGTGAGTCACTGTGCCTAGCCTGAACTGAATTTTGAAGACTTGGTACAAAAGAAAAGGAATGTAAAATATCTTCATTTTTATATTGATTATACATTGAAATAATACTTTATATGCATTGGGTTAAATGAAAGGTATTTTTAGGATTAATTTTACCCTTTTCTTCTTACTTTTTAAGAATGTGACTACTAGAAAATTCAACATCACACATAGGGCTTGCACTATGGTTTGTATGTATTCCCTCCAAAACTGAGGTGTTACCAATGTGATGGTATTAAGAGTTGTGCTCTTTCAGAACTGATTGGGGCCAGGCACAGTGGCTCATGCCTGTAATCGCAACACTTTGGGAGGCTGAGGTGGGAAGATCACTTGAGTTCAGGAGTTCAAGACCAGCCTGGCCAACATGGCAAAACTGTCTCTACTAAAAAATACCAAAAAAATTAGCCAGGTGTGGTGGTGCATGCCTGTAAGCCCAGCTACTGGGGAGGCTGAGGCAGGAGAATTGCTTGAACCCAGGAAGCAGAGGTTGCAGTGGGCAGAGATTGGACCACGGCACTCCAGCCTGGGCAACAGAGTGAGACTCCATCTCAAACAAGGAAATTAAAAAAAAAAAAAAAAAAAAAGAAGTGATTAGGCCAGGAAGGCTCCTCATTGCTGGGATTACGGCTCTTAAAAGAAGCTTCACCCTCCTTAAGAGGAGGGTTTTGCTAGCTTGTTAGCTTGCTCTGTTCTGCTTCTGCCAGATGAGGACTCGGGTTCCTCTCCTTTGGAGCGGGCAGTCTTCGCTATACAACAGAACCTAGCAGCGCCTTGATCTTAGACCTCCCAGCCTCCAAAACTGTCAGAAAATAAATTTCTGCTTTTTATCAGTTTCCCAGTCTGCAGTACTGTGTTATAGCAGCCACAAGATGGACGAAGACAGCTTGCATCGTATTTCTACTGCACAGCGCTGTTCTAGATGGTGTAGGGAACAGATATGAAGTGTGGCGCTACTGTAGCAACTTTTTACCAGTATGTGGGAACTCAATTTAGGATGAAGGTGAGATTGAAGAAGCCAGAGAGAAAAAGAAATTAGCTTCTTTAAAAGAAATTATTTTAGAGAGACAGAGTCTCGCTCTGTCACCCAGGCTGGAGTGCAGTGGTGCAATCGTAGCTTGCAGTAGCCTTGAACCCCTGTGCTCAGGTGATCTTCCTGTCTCAGCCTCTGAGTAGCTGGGACTACCGGCACACCACCACGCCTGGCTAATTGTTGTTATAATTATTTTTCTTCCAGAGAGAGGGTCTTACTATGTTGCCAGCCTGGTCTCAAACTACTGGCCTCAAGCGATTCTCCTGCCTAGGCCTCCAAAAGTTCTGGGATTATAGGTGTAAGCCACCACACTCGACTGAAAATGGCTCCTTGATAACACCATTGGGCCACTAGCTCATTTTAGATCTATCCAGTCTAAAATGTTTACAGACTATATGTATCCCCTCTTCTTCAGCTAAGTCAACATCTCACTGGGTATGCATCCCCTCCCCAGAGTCTCAGACACAATGTTGAAATAGACCTCTGAGCACTTACACAAAGCCTTTTAAAAACATGAGTGCTTTTCTTAAAAAAAAAAAAATATATATATGTGTGTGTGTGTGTGTGTGTGTGTGTGTGTGTGTGTGTGTGTGTGTGTGTGTGTGTGTGTGTATTATAGATTAATTTCAGAGTTTGGCCAATAAAATAAAGTAAGAAGAAAAATCTTTACCCTGCTCCTCAGAGATAGCCTCTGCTAATGTTTATTCTTCCTAACTTAAGCAAACATTCAATTCTACAATGTGTAACTCAAATTGTGTTCAAGTCAACAAGTGCAGTAATTGCTGCATCATCCAGGAAGCGGCATTGAAAATGGGTTTAGCTTGCAAGACAGAGTAGAGGAGAGGGATGGCTGAAGCTCTGCAGAAGGCACGTGCCTTCTCCCTTCCCTTCCTAATTCTGGCAACTTCTTTATTTCCACAGTCCCCCTCTGTTCGTTTCTGAAATTTCTGAGGAAATTTCTGAAATTTCTCTCATCAAACGATGCCATTGCCAATTCTCACAGCACGTGGCTGCAGGCCGTCTCCTTGAGGATGGAGCTCTGTGGCTTCTCTTGCTTTTCTGCTTTTCCTTGGTCCTTAGGCCCCTTTGGCTTCCATCTGCTTCATGACTTCACTGCATGGAGTTCCCTCCAGTACCTCGTCAGCAGCAGCAGCTCAAGCTGCTCTGGAAGCCTCTTGTTATGGGTGCCTCCTTCAGTCCCAATGAGCTTAATGCTGTGTTTGCTTGCACCTAAACAAGGTTTAGGATACCTTTGGAAACGGTACAGGATTTTTTTTAAACTGGAATAAAGCTCTGCCAATAATAATACAGAAATCCCATAGGCATAAGGTGGGAATCTCAACAGTAACAGAACCAGCATAAGGCTGAAAGCGAAAGGCCCAGTGAAGCTCTTTCCTGCCGTACAGTTGTGCTTGGAAGAAATAGTCCAAACCGGCACGATGGCTGATACCTGTAATTCCAACACTTTGGGAGGCCAAGGTGAGCAGATCACTTGAAGTCAGAAGTTCGAGACCAGCCTGGCCAACATGGTGAAAAAAACGTCTCTACTAAAAATATAAAACTTAGCTGGGTGTGGTGGTGGTGCACACTTGTGATCCCAGGTATGCGGGAGGCTGAGGCATGAGAATCGCTTGAACCTGGGAGGTGGAGGTTGCAGTGAGCCGAAATCAAGCCACTGCACTCCAGCCTGGGTGACACAGTTAGACTTCGTCTCAAAAACAAAAGCAAACAAACAAAAAGTTGTTCAAGCCCAGAAGCTTCCTGCCCCCAAACAAAATGCAAAATTTTCTATGCCTCTAAAATTGCACACCAGACTAACACTGACCCAAGTTTACTTTCTTTTCTAGCACACCTTTAAAAAATAATAAGGGTGGGGATGGAGGAATCACAGATCTGAAATAGGGATATTTTAGGATGTTTTCTATTTTTTACTAAAAAATTTAGGCTGGGCGGGGTGGCTCATGCCTATAATCCCAGCACTTTGGGAGGCTAAGGTGGGTGGATCACTTGAGGTTAGGAGTTCAAAACCAGCCTGGCCAACATGGTGAAATCTTGTCTCTACTAAACTACAAAATTAGCTGGGCGTGATGGTATGTGCCTATAGTCCCAGCTACTTTCGAGGCTGAGACAGGAGAATCCCTTGAACCCGGGAGGTGGAGGTTGCAGTGAGCCAACATTGAGCCATTGCACTACAGCCTGGGTGACAGAATGAAACTCCATCACAAAAAACAACAACAAAAAAACTATTTTAACAATTCAGAGATTTTTATCCTAAATAAATTTAAGATTAAAGTTATATAAAGACTTTTTAAAAACTTTATATAACTTAAAGGAAGGCAGTATTAGAAGTTAGAAGTGAGGGCTAGGTACTGTGGCTCACGCCTGTAATCCCAGCACTTTGGGAGGCCAAGGTGGGAAGATCACTTGAGCCCAGGAGTTAGAGACCAGCCTGGCCAATGTAGTGAGATCCTGTCTCCACAAAAATACAAATTAGCTGGGCATGATGGTGTGTGCCTGTAGTCCCAGCTACTTGGGAGGCTGAGGCAGGAAGATTATTTGAGCCCAGGAGTTTGAGGCAGCAGTGAGCTATGGTTGCACCACTGCCCTCCAACCTGAGTGACAGAGTGAGATGGAAGAGGAGGAGGAGCAGGAATGGGGGAAGTGGAGGAACGACAAGGAAGAAGAGGACGAGGAGGAGGAAGAGGAGGAGGAGGAGGAAGAGGAAGAAGAGGAGGAGGAGGACGAGGAGGAGGAGGAAGAGGAGGAGGAGGAGGAGGAGGATGAGGAGGAGGAAGAGGAGGAGAGAAGTCAAATCTTAGCAGTATTCCATTGTATTATAGCCAGAAACACAGGACTTCTCGATTCTGTGGCCCACACCTCCAGGCAGACAAAAGTAGTCAAATGGGAAACAAGGCTTGACTTTATTAATAGTTGGCCAAGCCCTCTACATGGGCTTTCTTGGTGGAAGTGGATTGGAGAATGTGACTTAGGCCAGGAAGATATAGTGGGACTTAATGTTCTCTGCCCTCTTGAATCCAAGGTTGGCCATCTACGGAGTAGGCTCAAGTGAACTGAGCTGTCCTATTGCAGGCAGGGAAGAGCCAAAATAGAGAGGCTTCGTGGCCAGGCATGGTGGCCCATGTCTGTAATCTCAGCACTTTGGGAGGCCAAGGTGGGTGGATCACCTGAGGTCAGGAGTTTGAGACCAGCCTGGCCAACATGGTGAAATACTGTCTCTACTAAAAATACAAAAAAAATTAGCCAGACATGGTGGTGCATGCCTGTAATCGCAGCTACTCAGGAGGCTGAGGCAGGAGAATTATTTGAATCCAGGAGGCAGAGATTGCAGTGAGCCAAGATCATGCCACTGCATTCCAACCTGGGTGACAGAGTGAGACTCCAGCTAAAAAAAAAAAGAAAAAAAAAAAAAAAACGAATAGAGAAGCTTGGCCATGAAACTGATGTGGACCCATTCTGTTAATTATCTCAGAATGCTGGAGGCAGAAAGAGTGTGAAGCTGAGGGGTCCTGCCATGATGGTGGTGATCTTTAGTGGAAATAATAGCTTCATTATTATTCCCACAGAGCGTGAACATCCCCAGACATGGACACACCATCTCCAGAGCGCTTGGCTAGAGATCCCTTTGCCTAAGGAATCATGGCTTGTTCTGATAAATACCTAATTAGAAAGCTTTCTGCTTTTCTCTCTCCATAATCAGAGGAAATGAGTAGCTGCCTGGCCCACATGGGGGCTCAGTGATTGTGGTTTCTGTCTGCCTGTCCATGGTGCTGGTGTCTGCTGTTTAGTAACTGGGACGTTCACGTTGAGTCCAATCATTTCAGTACAAACCTCTAGCTGCTCCGTTCCCTTTACTCTTTACATCCCTGTAAGTATATCTGCCATAGACATCCAATTTTTCTATTTATGCCCACTGATTTTGAGATGACAGAAGTTGGGTTTTACAGTCAACTCAGCTATTTTCCTGTACATCACCTTCACAGATAAAAAGCTCACGCCTATAATCTAACACTTTGGGAGGTCAAGGTAGGTGGATCACTTGAGATCAGGAGTTCGAGACCAGCCTGGCCAGCATGGTGAAACCCCATCTCTACTAAAAATACAAAAATTAGCCGGGTGTGGTGGGGTGTGCCCGTAATCCCAGCTACTCGGTAGGCTGAGGCAGGAGAATCACTTGATCCTGGGAGGCAGAGGCTGCAGTGAGCTGAGATCACGGCACTGCACTCCAGCCTGGGCAACAGAGAGAGACTCCATCACAAAAGAAAAAAAAGCACATCCCTAATTGTGGCTCCTAACCACAGGAGTTACAGGAGCCGGGAAGTTCCAAGGGAGAACTATGAAACAAGATGTGAAGCAGGACCTTTCCCATCAGACTGGAATTGTGGCTGAGGCTGAAAGCTGAGGACACGAGTTGCTAATACCATGAGAAATTACTAATAACTAGGAACTAGATGCATTCCTCAGAGCTTACCAAGAAGTGGAAGAACGGGCTCTGCTACCATCACCCTCCTCACGGTGGATTCTATTAGAGAACGCTGGGGTGGGGCTCCGGGCTCATCGTCAGGGGAGATTCTCCCCACCCACCAAAGAAAGAAATGCTTCCCTCCTGTGAGCCCCAGTGAAGACAGGGTGCTTTCCAGAGAATAGCTTACAAGAAATGAAGGTGCCCTCAAGAAGCTCTTATTTGCGCATCTCATGTCCCTGTTGGACATTGGCTGAAGCCACAGATTTACTTGCTGACAGCCCCTGTGCTGGTGTGAGCAGGGACAAGGGAATGGAAAGAGGTGGCTGGACTCTGGGAAGGGGTAGGCAAGGAGCAGCCACAGTCCCAGCACTGGGAAGGGAAGGTAGCACCGCCGCCACCCAGACAGCGTCAGTTTTATCGGGGGCGGCTTCGCAGTGCCAACTCAGCTGGGCTGAATGAGGCTCCTGTCATTCAGTTTCTTGTATGTTTCTTGTTAGGGTTGGCCACAAGAGGAATTTGCATGAGATTTGGATGATGGAAGCTCAGCAGTGCCTGTGTTTTTGTCTCAGAAGGTCCAGGTAGGTCAGGTTTTAAGCAGACGCAATGGGTCCATTGTTGGTGTGGGAAGCAATCTGGCCTAAAGCTCCAAATCCCATGGGGTCACTTCCTTTAGCTTTTCTGAATCCTGGGCCAGGTGCAAGTATGGCTCTGAGCAAGAGAGCAGCTTCTCCTGTAGATGGTCTGGGGGCCCAGAGTTAGAAGCTGACATGGATGCTAGGGAGAGGCAGACAGAGGCCCAGCTGCCCGCCTCTCTCCCAATCTGTGTTCCTCTTTTCTTCCCATCACCTGCCCTGTGACTTTGAGCTTGGCATCAGGCACACAAGAAACAGTTGGAGTGAGACTGCTTTAAGTCTCTCTCAATTGCGTTGAATCCCTACAGAAAATCTCCTGTTCTGTCCATATCACACTGAGCAGTTCTGCTTCTTGGACTGATTGATACTTCTAGATTACATGGAGAAAATTAGTACAGGAAAAAGAGCACAGTCAGATACATGTTCTCATTTCATCTGTTTGGCTGGGCATGGTGGCTCACGCCTGTAATCCCAGCACTTTCGGAGGCCAAGGCAGGAGGATCACTTGTGTCCAGGAGTTCAAGACCAGCCTGGGCAATAGAGTGAAACCCTATCTCCACAACACTTTATTTTTATTTATTTATTTATTTTTGAGGCAGAGTCTTTCTCTGTCGCTCAGGCTGGAGTGCAATGGTGCGATCTCGGCTCACTGCAACCTCCATCTTCCGGGTTCAAGTGATTCTCCTGCCTCAGCCTCCAGAGTAGCTGGGATTACAGGCGTGTGCCACCATGCCTGGCTAATTTTTTTTTGTTATTTTTAGTTGAGATGGGGTTTTGCCATGTTGGCCAGACTGGTCTTGAATTCTTGACCTCAGGTGATCCACGGCCTTGGCCTCCCAAAGTGCTGGGATTGCAGGCATGAGCCACCACGCCCAGCTCACAAAATTTTTTAAATTAGCTGGGTGTGGTGGCATGTGCCTGTAGTCCCAGCCACTCAGGAGGCTAAGGCAGAAGGATAGCTCGAGCCTGGAAGGTTGAGGCTACAGTGAGCCAAAATCATACCACTGCACTCAGCCTGCACAACGGAGTGAGATGCAGTCTCAAAAGAAAAGAGAGAGACAGACAGAGGGAGAAACAATTTCACCCATTCATCTTTTTGGCTAACTTGCTGTGTGACCTTGGGCATGTCACTTTGCCCACTAAATTCCAAATTACAGTTAGATAGGTGTCTGTAGAGTTAGATTAGGTGGTCTGTAAAGATGTTCCCAGATTTAAATATATAAGCGGACATATGATATTAAAGTTTCTATTTAAGCATTTCTGAACTCTTGAAAAGCAGTCGTGAAAATTGTACACTAATAAAACTATTGCCTACTGGCTAATTTCAAACTTTATAACAATTCTCCTGCTGCTCAGTTACCATCAACACTTTCAGGCGTGGGAAAAACTCACAATTCCTCATTCTCTGGGAACTGCCCCCAGGTGCACTGGGATGGGGCCCTGGTGGCCATGCTGATATCACAGGACACTCTCTGCTCTTGCCTATTGCTGACTGGACCAGAGGTGAATGCCTGCTCCAAGGTGGGCCTCAGGTCCTCTCCCCTGGGAAATTGACAACTGGGACCGGGAAGCTGCTCAGTTTGTCCAGGCTGGTGCCTCAACCTCTGGAAACAGTGGGATGGCCTGAGAAGCGGAGAAAGTGTGCCTGAATTGAGAAAGAGAGAAGAATGAAGCACATGCTTCAGAGAAAAGCCAAGATAAGATCTAGAGAGAAAAAAGTCCTATCCATTTCCATCTGCATTCCTGCCCCTTGGCTCGTGGAGATGATCTGATTTTATTTCTTCTTTCTTTCTGTTTATGTGAGCCCAAGTTCATCTGTACTACTTGTCTCTAAAGAACTTTGATAAGCCAATAGGAAGATCTATTTTTCTTGATAAAAACTGGTTAAAATTTGATTTGGGGATGAATAGGGTTTCACTCTGTTGCCCATGCTGGAACGCAGTGGTGCAATCACTGCTCACTGGAGCATCAGCCTCCCTGGGTTCAGGCAGTTCTCTCACCTCAGCCTTCCGAGTAGCAGAGATCACAGGCATGTGCCACCACATCTGGATAATTTTTAATTTTTTGTAGAAATGAGGTTTTGCCATTTTACCCAGGCTGGTTTCGAACTCCTGGGCTCAATCAATCCACCCACCTTGGCCTCCCAAAGTACTAGGATTATGGGCATGAGCCACCTCACCTGCCTGATTTTTTTCTTGTCTTTTTTTTTTTTTGAGACAAGGTCTCACTCTGTCACCCAGGCTGGAGTGCAGTGGCATGATCTCAGCTCACTGCAACCTCCTCCTCCTGGGTTCAAGTGATTCTCGTGCCTCAGCCTTCCAAGTAGCTGGGATTACAGGCACTCGCCACCACGTCCAGTTCATTTTTTTTTTTTTTTTTTTTTTTTGTATTTTTAGTAGACAGGCTTTCACCATGTTGGCCAGGCTGGTCTTGAACTCCTGACCTCAGATCATCTGCCCACCTCAGCCTCCCGAAGTGTTGGGATTATAGGCGTGAGCCACTGCACCCGGTCTCTAATTTTTTTATTATTGTGTTTCTTCAACCAAAACAGAAATTTGGGTTTTGAAAAAAATAGTCTAGCTCTGTTAAAAAGTGGACATTCTTGGGCCACCGATAACACTGTATTTGTCTGATAGCAATTGTGAAAATGACTTCCACTGTCGGCCTCGGTCTCTCTTTCTGTGGCAAACAATAATTAACCCTCCAGCTGAGCATTCTCACACAAACGTTCACTGAGTTGCCAGTGGTCCCATATTGGAGCACTGGGCTTGGCTGAGAAAGGTAGGGTTCGAGTTCCACTTCTGCCATTTACTACGTGCAGAGGTCCAGCTGCCCGCCTCTCTCCCAATCTGTGGTCCTCTTTCCTTCCCATCACCTGCCCTGTGACTTTGAGTTTGACACCAGGCACAGGAGAAACCAGGCACAGGAGAAACAGCTGGCTCGAGGCTGCTTTATGGCTCTCTCAGTTGAGTTGAATCCCTACAAGAAATCTTGCCCTTGGAAAAGTGTGCAAACTCACTGACCCTCAAATATGTCATCTATCTGTGTTAGTCCATTTTGCATTGCTATAAAGGGGAATAACTGAGGCTGGGTAATTTATGGAGCAAAGAGGTTTATTTGGCTCATGATTCTACAGGCTGTACAAGCATGGTGCCAATATCTGCTTCTGGTGAGGGCCTGAGGTGCCTACACTTACGGTGAAGTGGGAGCAAGCATAGGGAGCAAGAGAGAAAGGAGGAAGTAACAGGCTCTTTTTTTCTTGAGACAGAGTTTCGCTCTTGTTGCCCTGACTGGAGTGTAATGGTGCAATCGTGGCTCACTCCACCTTCCAGGTTCAAGTGATTCTCTTGCCCTAGCCTCCCAAGTAGCTGGGATCACAGGCATGCACCACCACACCTGGCTAATTTTGTATTTTTAGTAGAGACAGGGTTTTACCACATTGGCCTGGCTGGTTTCGAACTCTTGACCTCAGGTGATCCGCTTACCTCAGCCTCTCAAAGTGCTAGAATTACAGGCATGAGCCACTGTGCCCAGCCTGGTGCCAGGCTCTTTTAAACAACCAACTTTCACATGAACTGATAGAGTGAGCACTCACTCATTACTGCAAGGACAAGAAATTATTGTCAGACAATGGACTTCCAAGTGGAGGGCCAAAATCCCAGTGGAAAATTCCTTTTGTGTCCCAGTTAATCTAAAATAAGAGTAATTGAAATAACATAGAAATTATCTCTTCCAATCTACACTAAGGTAGAACTTCTTTACAAGGAATGTTTTCTAAACATTTTCTTACACTTTTCTGGGTACATAGTAGGTGTATGTATTTATGGGGTACATGAGATGTTTTGATACAGCATGCAATGTGAAATAATCACATCAAGATGACGGGTATCCATCCCCTCAAGCATTTATCCTTTGTGTTACAAACAATCCAATCACATTCTTATTTTAAAATGTACAATTAACTTATTACTGACTACAGTCACCCTGTTGTGTCTACCAAGAATGTTGTTCTCTACAAGAATGTGGTTTTTTTCCCCACAAGCCAATTGTGTGAACATGGGCTTGAACAGAAACTCTATTATAGAGACTCAAAAACATGTTTTTATAATTTTAGCTCAATGAGATGTGGCATATCATCCATACAGACAAACAGTTCTGTGAATGTATGTAATTCCCCATATAGAGTGTAGATCTATTTACATAGATCATAAGGATTCCAGAGTGAGATCCTCACCAGGGAATACACTGGGAATTCTGTATGTCCAGGAATGGCTGCAGAGCCATGATGTAAGATCACTCAGGATCTATTTACGTGAAGGTCTGAGATGCCACAAGCATGAGACAATGATGGGAAATTCTGGGACAGAGAGTGGATCCCCCAAGAATGAGCTCACCTGCCTTTGGGGAAACAGGCAGCTCTGTTACCAGCTCTTTGCTCGTGACCAGTGAGCTTGAGAGGAAGAGGAACTAGATGCACAAGACCCTCGGTCTGGAGCCATAGTTTAGGGTGCAAGGAGGTCCAGTTTCCCACCGCACCAATATGCTGCATTGGTATCACCCAGATGCCCTCAGTATCCCTCTTGTGACCAAGAACTAAGAAGACAGCCATATACTTAGAGTCTGTGTGGGCCAAGTAAGACAGTGTAAGGAGATGCTGGTGGAAGTCATTGCCTCCCCGCTTTAATATGGTATTTATTAAAAGGCAATAAGAGGCTGGGCATGGTGGCTCAAGCCTGTAATCCTAGCACTTTGGGAGGCTGAGGCAGGCAGATCACCTGAGGTCAGGAGTTCGAGACCAGCCTGGCCAACAGGGTGAAACCCCATCTCTGCTACAAATACAAAAATTAGCTGGGTGTGGTGGAATGTGCCTGTAATCTCAGATACTCAGGAGGCTGAGGCAGGAGAATCGCTTGAACCCAGGAGGTGGAGGTTGCAGTGAGCCGAGATCACATTGCTGCATTCCAGCCTGGGCAACAGAGGAAGACTCCATCTCAAAAAAAAAAAAAGAAAGAAAGAAAAAAGAAGCCAGCCAGGCACAGTGGCTCATGACTATAATCCCAGCACTTTTGGAGGTCGAGGTGGGTGGATCACTAGGTCAAGAGATTGAGACCATCCTGGTCAACATGGTGAAACCTCATCTCTACTAAAAAATACAAAAATTAGCTGGGCGTGGTGGTGTGTGCCTATAGTCCCAGCTACTCGGGAGGCTGAGGCAGGAGAATCGCTTGAACCCAGGAGGCGGAGGTTGCAGTGAGCCAAGATTGAGCCATTGCACTCCAGCCTGGGTAACAAGAGTGAAACTCCGTCTCAAACAAACAAACAAAAAGCCAATAAGGCCCATGAAAACAAGAGACGTATTGGGGGCAGCACCCCAATACCATGACATGGACCAGCTGACCTCTCCAGCTCACATCCCTCATCAACCTTCACTCTGTTTATCTATCCCATGACTGTGGCAACTTTCTCTCCATCCAGAAATGAAGCTGTTTGTACCCTCTAAAAAAACTCCTGTGACTCCGCCCGAATGCAGATGTCTGTATTCTCTATGTCACCGCATCCTGCTGCATCACGAACCCCTCACAAAGATAATGCAGCCTTAACAGGGCAGACAGCGTGGTCTTTTATTTAATTTTTGTAGAGACGGGGTCTTGCTATGTTGCCCAGGCTGGCCTCGAACTCCTGGCCTCAAGCAATCCTCCTGCCTTGACCTTTCAAAGTGCTAAAATTGCAGGCATGAGCCACTGTACCCAGCCAGAGCAATCCTTTAAAGTGTGTCATGTCACTTCTCCCAAAATACTCTACTGCTACCTGTCCTCAGAGAAGAAGCCCCAGCCACCTCCTTCTCTCTCTTTACTTCTACCTTCAGCATCAGATCCAGGTTTTGTGGAGCCTAAAACTTATAAAATGAAGAGCTTTTTAAGAGATATCATCCAAAATAATGTATAAATTAGAATACTTATTACAATAAGAAAATAAATCACAACAGATGCAAAATCTCCCTGTATCCATCAGGGTTCTCCAGAGAGACAGAACCAATAGGGCAGATATGCAGGTAAATGAGGGAGATTTATTAGGGGAATTGGCTGACATGATTACAGAGGCTGAGAAGTCCCCTGCAGGTGTCTACAAGCTGGAGACCTTGGGATGCTGGTAGCATGGCTTAGTGCAAGTCCAAAGACCTCAGAACCCAAGCGGCCACTGTTGTAAGTCCTGGAGCCAGAAAGCCTGAGGTCCAAGGGCAGGAGCAGGGGAGTGTATCACAGCCCCAGGAAACAGAGCGACCAATTTGCCCTTCCTCTGTTTCTGTTCTATCCAGGCTTCTAGCCAATTGGATGGCATCTGCCCACATTGAGGGTGAATCTTCCCCAGAGTCCACTCAGGCTCACACACCAAACTCTTCTGGAAACACCCTCAAAGACACACACCCAAATAATGCTGTATTGGTCTGTTTTCACACCACTGATAAAGACCTACCCAAAACTGGGAAATTTACAAAAGAAAGAGGTTTAATGACTTAGATTTCCACATGGCTGAGGAGGCCACACAATCATGATGGAAGACAAGGAGAAGCAAGCCACATCTTACGTGGATGGCAGCAGGCAGAGAGAGAGCTTGTGCAGAGAAACTCCCATTTTGAAAACCATCAGATCTCGTGAGATCCATTCACTATCACGAGAACAGCACAGGAAAGACCCGCCCCATGATTCAATCACCTTCCACTGGGTCCCTCCCACATGGGAATTAGAGGAACTAAATATGAGATTTGGGTGGGGATACAGAGCTAAACCATACGAAATGCTTTACCAGTTCTTGACGTATTCCTTAATTTAGCCAGGTTGACACCTAAAATTAACCACCACACTCCCCAACTCAACTTGCTCTTAGTTAGATCCAGAAAATGTCAAATGCCAAATGTCCAACACCGTCCAACTCAGGGGGTGTGCAACAGAGGGGAAGTGGTGGCGGAAGGAGATCCCAGTCATTTGCAGTTGAAATATCATTTCTGCAAAGTTTGCAAAATGTATGACTACAGGAGTGCATTGCTAGGGCCCTCTCGGGGCTTGGAGGGGACTGTGCAAGTGAGGCGCCCTGACGCTTTGCAGTGAATCCACCTCTTTCTACTCCTTTTTGTCTTCCCTTCTCTCTATCCACGTTGGCTTTCTCTGTAGGAAAATACCAAGTCCGTCTCTTCTCAAGGCTTGCTTTGCTGATCTCTCAGGCTGCAATTCTTTTCCCTATCAGAATGGTTCCCTTCTGGTTTCTGCTCAAATATCACTGTGTCAGAGTCCCTCCCAGACATCCTACATGAAAAGTCACCCCCACCACTCTCCACCCTCCTGCCCTGACACGTTCCTCTTCCTGGTACGTGTCAGCACCTCATAGGACTTCTAGCTATTTGCTGTCTGTTTTTCCTCACTAGAATACGAGGCAGGCAGACACTTATCTGTTTGATTCATTAATTTATCCCCAGTACTTGTAACAATGCCTGGCCTGTAGACGATCGGTACTCATTGAATCAATAGAGTAAATGTTTTATTCATTGCAGGTGTTACTTTGCAAGTACTTATTGACAGGCCTCGATTAGATAGTATAATTCTGGGGAGCAGGGGGCTTATTCATCTTTTCATTTATTAATTCACCAAATCTTCTGAGCACCTCATGTGAGGCCATGGAGATGCAATGACAACAAAAATCGTTCTGACCCAATGTCAGGGAATCTGCAGCATATACTACAAAAAGTAGATTTTGGCAGGGCACAGTGGCTCACGCCTGTAATCCCAGTACTTTGGGTGGTCAAGGCAGGCAACACTTGAGGCCAGGAGTTCGAGACTAGCCTGGCCAACATGACAGAACTCTGTAAAATACAAAAAATTAGCCGGGCATGGTGGTGTGCACCTGTAATCCCAGCTACTCAAGAGGCTGAGGCAGAAGAATTGCTTGAACCTGGGAGGTGGAGGTTGTAGCGAGCTGAGATGGTGCCTCTGTACTCCAGCCTGGGTGACAGAGTGAGACTTTGCCTCAAAAAACAAAAAGAGAGATTATGATACAAATGTTCATGGGTGCGGGGGTATGCTGAAGATAGAGCACTGTGGGAAGCATGGGATCTTAGCAAGGGCAGTAATAACAGCTGACATTTATTTTGCACTTCCTGTGTGCCAGGCACTGTTACGTGAAACCAACAATACTGTGAGGCAGGCGCTGTGATCCTCATTTACAGATGAAGAAAGGAAGCACAGAGCGGTTACACACCTTGCCCATGGTCACGCACATAGGACCTGGAAGACACAAGACGTAAACCAACGCAGCCTGCTTCCAGAGCCACGCTCTTAGCATTGGGCTATAGAAGGTTTGAGAACCACCCCGTCCCCCTCACCTTGCAGATGAAGATCACAACTTTGTTTTTTCCATCTTCAGCATCCGACACATGTATGTTAGCTGAGTTGAGCTGACATTCCCACCCTCTGCAGTTTACAAGCTCCAGTACTACCCCCTCCATGCTATTCAGTTACCCAAGACATTGATATTTGTCATAATCACTGATATTAATTCAGTACTTAACCAGTTCACAAAGCATTCTCACATGCCTTATGTATTAGTTCATTTTCACACTGCTGATAAAGACATACTCAAGACTGGACAATTTACAAAAGAAAGAAGTTTAATGACTTACAGTTCCACATAGCTGGGGAGGCCTCACAATCATGGAAGAAGGCAAGGAGGAGCAGTCACATCTTAGGTGGATGGCAGCAGCAAAGAGAGAGACTGGGAAACGCTGTGAGACTTATTTGCTCTCACAAGAACAGCACGGGGAAGACCTGCCCCCATGATTCAATTACCTCCCACCAGGTCCCTCCCACAACACGTGGGATTTCAAAATAAAATATGGGTGAGGACACAGCCAAACCATATCACCTAATCACACTTAATCTTTGTAGTCATACTAATTGGTAGGTATCATGATGCCCATTATATATGGGAAGAAATTGAGAGGATGGGAGAAGAATGTTGCCAAGGACGTTGCCTTAAAAGGAGTGGGACCTGGCCGGGTGCGGTGGCTCACACCTGTAATCCCAGCACTTTGGGAGGCCAAGGTGGGCGATTGCCTGAGGTCAGGAGTTCGAGACCAGCCTGGCCAATATGGTGAAGAGACAGCCTGGCCCCATCTCTACTAAAAAATACAAGAAATTAGCTGGGCATGGTGGCAGGTGATTGTAATTTCAGCTACTCAGGAGGCTGGGGCAGAATTGCTTGAACCTGGGAGGCAGAGGTTGTAGTGAGCCAAGATTGCACCACTGCACTCCAGCCTGGGCCACAAGAGCAAGACTCCATCTTAAAAAAAAAACAAAAGGAGTGGGATCTCTGGAGTAGCCTCGTTGGGATTCCTGGCCACTGGCTTGGACTTTACTAGCTCTGACATCTTGAACAAGCTGCTCTGCCAGGGAGAGATAAGTAATGCAGGGTTTTTTCCCTAAGCCCAGCCTTGTTACTTTAAGCAGGTTTCTCACCCTTGGCACTGCCGACATCTGTGGGGGGCTGTCCTGTGCACTGTAGGACATATATCAGCATCCCTGGCTTCTACCCTCTAGATGCCAATAGCACCCCTCCTCCAGTTCTAACAACTAGAAATGTCTCCAGACACTGGCAAATGTCCCCTAAGGATAAAATTGCTCCTGATTGAGAATCACTGCCTTAAAGACAGGCCAGGGAGGCCAAGAGTCAGTGAAGTTCATCCCTAAAGGATGTGGTCATATATCGAGAGAGCCACCAGGTCTTCCCAGCCTTAAAGCCACATGAAAGGCTTCCTGATCTGCCAGACAGGAATCTATGCTTTGCGCTCAGCCAGTGTCTTATTACTTAGTATTATGAATCTTTTTTTTTTTTTGAGAGTCTCACTTTGTTGCCCAGGCTGGAGTGCACTGGTGCGATCTCAGCTCACTGCAACCTCCGCCTCCCAGGTTCAAGTTATTTTCGTGCCTCAGCCTCCCAAGTAGCTGGAATTACAGGTGTGTGTCACCATGCCTGGCTAATTTTTGTATTTTTGGAAGAAATGGAGTTTTACCATGTTGGCAGGCTGGTCTCGAACTCTTGGCCTCAGGTAATCCGCCCATCTTGGCCTCCCAAAGTGCTAAGAGTACAGGCGTGAACCACCGCACCCAATCTTGACATTATATATTTTTTACTGGGTTCTCCCGTAGTTCCCCTCATCAGGTGTTGCTAGTATGCAGTGATGAGCCTTTCACTGCAGCTGGGAGGGAAGTGAGGGGCGAATCCAGGCATGGAGTTTATAGAGCCAGCCACCAGCTGAAGGTCTGGCTGATCGGGTGGTTCCAGGGATCACCTGGCCATGTAGGCTGCTAGATTGGGCCCTAGCAAAGCCCTGTGTGCCTGCTTGGATATTTAATTTAGAGACCTGAGTTCTAGCCATATTTTAGCCATCTGGCTCTGGTGTGGCATTTTTAAAGTCCTAGTTTGCCCCTCCCTAACTTAGGGTCAACTGTCCCTGCCTTACTCGCTCAGTTGAGGTGAAGCAGGCAGAGGCTCTTTTAAACTGTGTTGCATGTCAGCTGTTAATATGAAAAGTATCTGCCCTTTTCCTACAGGCCTGCTGACTGTTGCCGGAAACTGTACCATCACATTTCTTGGCGGTTCAGGCATAATCTGGAACTAATCTGAAATCTGTGCCAGCTTCCTGGAGCTCTGGCCCAGCCTTTTTGTATTTGTTCCCATTCAGACCTGCCTGTATCAGCTGGCTGGTCTGCCTAGCTACAGGTTTCCCGGGAACAAAGTTCATGTGAGCTGCAGAACATCTGGAAGAGGGCCAGCAAAATCTAGAACCAACACTAGCTCCTGCCAGCCACAAACAGCCCTGGTAACTGGAAGGCTGTACGCAGCCCTTACCAGCTTTACTTTGAATAGCAGCTAGGGAAACTAAGGGAATGATGCTGTCCGCTTGTGAATTAGCACACGTGGCATGAACTTTATAGTATTGCCTGTGGTTTCTGTAACACTGAATTGATGGGAAATAGTTTAGCGGGGTGCAGCAGCTCATGCCTGTAATACAAGCACTTGGGAGGCCAAGGTAGATGGACTGCTTGAGCCCAGGAGTTCAAGACCAGCCTGGGCAACATGGTGAAACCCTGTCTCTAGAAAATACACAAAAATTAGCCAGGCATGGTAACATGCGCCTGTAGTCCCAGGTTTCTAAGAGGCTGAGGTGGGAGGATGTCCTGAGGTTGGGAGGTCAAAGCTGCAGTGAGCTGAGATCACACCGCTGCACTCCAGCCTGGGCGACAGAGCAAGACCCTGTCTCAAAATTTTCTTTAAAAAGGGAAGAAATGGTTTGAAACACACTTCTCTTCTTTCTATATTTTAGATGGATGTTAAATTACCACTTTAAATCTGTGATTTTAGAAATAACAACAAAAAAATCTGCCCTTTCTGTTGGAGGTTTGTTTTCTTTTAATGTAATATCGGCCGGGCACAGTGAGTTACACCTGTAATCCCAGCACTTTAGGAGACTGAGGCAGGCAGATCATGAGGTCAGGAGTTTGAGACCAGCCTGGCCAACACAGCGAAACCCCATCTCTACTAAACAAAAATTTAGCTGGGCGTGGTGGCGGTTTCCTTTAATCCTAGCTGTTTGGGAGGCTGAGGCAGGAGAATCACTTGAACCCGGGAAGCAGAGGTTGCAGTGAGCTGAGATTGTGCCGTTGCACTCCAGCCTGGGCGACAAGAGCAAGACTCCGTCTCAAAAAAAAAAAAAAAAGTCAAGATTTCTTAAATATACCACTTGCAAACAGCTGGAGATACCACATGCAGTGTAAATTTCTGTTAATTTTTTGTTTTGTTTATTATTATTATCATTATTTTTTGTAGAGACAGGGTTTTGCCATATTGCCCAGGCTGGTCTCGAATTCCTGAGCTCAAGCAATCTGCATACCTCAGCCTCCCAAAGTGCTGGGAATTTCTGTTAAACTTTGTAAGTTCATTTTAAAATTTAATGTTTGCTTCTTCCCTATCCGCCACGGGGCACAGTATCACCAGAGTCAGAACCGTCTGTAGTTCAATATGTCTGGAGACAAAACCTGTCACCTCCTGTGGTGTTCAGCAAAGTTTCTTCTAGAAAATTCCCTCCCATTACAGAAAAAATGCAAATCCTTGGCATCAGTGCTGAAAGGGGTCGACCAAGCAAGTGGACAAAAGGCTATGGGTATGATTCTTCCCTGTGGACTTTCAAAATTGTTGATAAAAAAAGAAGAAAAATCAACAACAAAATAAAACAAAAAAACAAGCAGAATTGGTTGAAATGAATAGACATTTTCTAAATTAAAATGTGATGAAGGTACTTAAAGGCACAAGTCAATTTAAGCTAATTTTGTTAACAAATTTTAACTGTTGTTGTTGTAGATACAGGATCTCAATATGTTGCCCAGGCTGGACTTGAACTTCCAGCCTCAAGTGATCTTTTTGCTTTGACCTCCCAAATGCTGGGATTGCAGGTATGAGCCGCCATGCCTGGCCTGACCTATTTGTTTAACCAAAATGCCTGCTTCCATGAACTACTTCTTGCTCTTCAAATAATACTTAGTCCATTTTTTGCTGCTGTAACAGAATACCACAGACTGAGCGGTGATTCATGCTGGTAATCCCAGCACTTTGAGAGGCTGAGGTGGGCGGATCACCTGAAGTCAGGAGTTTGAGACTAGCCTGGCCAACATGGTGAAACCCCATCTCTACTAAAAATACAAAAAGTAGCCAGGTGTGGTGGGATGTGCCTGTAATCCCAGATACTCAGGAGGCTGAGGCAAGAGAATCGCTTGAACCCAGGAGGCAGAAGTTGCAGTGAACCGAGATCGTGGCACTACACTCCAGCCTGGGTGACAGAGGGAGACTCCATCTCAAAAATAAAAAATAAAAAGCCAATAAGGCCCATGAAAACAAGAGACGTATTGGGGGCAGCACCCCAATACCGTGACATGGACCAGCTGACCTCTCTAGCTCACATCCCTCATCACCCCTCACTCTGTTTATCTGTCCCATGCCGGTGGCAACTTTCTCTCCATCCAAAAATGAAGCTGTTTACACCCTCTAAAAAAATTCCTGTGACTCAACCCAAATGCAGATGTCTGTATTCTCTGTCACTGCATCCTGCTGCATCATGAACCCCTCACAAAGATGATGATGCAGGCTTAACAGGGCAGACAGCATGGTCTTTAATTTTATTTTGGTAGAGATGGGGTCTTGCTATGTTGCCCAGGCTGGCCTCGAACTCCTGGCCTCAAGCAATCCTCCATGGACTGGGTGTTTGCTGAGGCAGGAGAATTGCTTGAATCCGCGGTGGGTGGAGTTTGCAGTGAGCCGAGATCTCACCACTGTACTCCAGCCTGGCAACAGAGCAAGACTCTGTCTCAAAAAAAAAAAAAAAAAAAAAAGGGACAAAAATTTATTTGGCTCATGGTTCTAGAGACTGGAAGGTCCAAAAGCATGGCACTGGCATCTAGTGAGAGCCATCGCATGGTGAAAAGCAGAAGGCAGAATTGAGCATGTGAGACAGAGAACTGGGGCCAAACTTATCTTTTCCTCAGAAGCCCACTCTTGAGTTAACTTACCCACTCCCACGATAAGAGCATTAATCCATTCATGACCTAATCACCCTGTAAAGGTGTCACCTCTTAATACTGTTACAATGGCAATTAATTTTCTTTTTTTAAAAAACAGAGACATGTCTTGCTATGTTACCCACATGGGTCTTAAACTCCTGGGCTCAAGCAATCCTCCCATCTCAGCCTCCCAAAGTGCTGAGATTACAGCAGTGAGCTACTGTGCCTAGCTGGCAATCAATTTCAACATCAGTTTTGGCAGGGACATTCAAACCACAGCAAATACACCAATTCATTCCATTTAATGCTTTACTCCCTAGTTATTTATTGATTCGTCTTAAGGTCCCTGGCAAACAGTGAAAGACTTCATCTTTGGCCTCCTTGACCTCTGCTAATTCATTCATTTAACAAACATTTGTTGAGATCCTGCTGTGCTTCAGACAATATACAACGGTGTGGATCCAGACCAGAAAGAGCTCATAATAAAGGATGAATCACAAATAGTACGCAGGTAAGAGCTATGACAGAGAATTATGTATGACATATTGTGTGACTACAGGTGAGGAGCCATAAAACTTCAGTGAGAGCATGAGTCAGCTTGACTAATGAAGTGACAATTGAGGTATTTTAAAATCTCTTTAGCCCAAATCATCTGACTCATTCATCTTCACCACTACAGATGCAAAGGAAAATAAAACCTATTGTGTTTCCCATTCAAATGAAAATATAGGTTGACAGTTCTATCCTGGGTTGTCATTTTTTTCTTACTCATGTTTTCCCAGAAGGAGACTGTGATATCATAAAAGGTCACAGAATTTGGAATCGAAATTAGAATTGTCTACCACTTAGTGGCTACGACCTTTGGGCAAGTTACTTGACTTTTGTGGACCTTAGGGTCTTTGTCTGTTAAAACAGGGGTCCCCAACCCCTGGGCCATGGACTGGTGCTGGTCCATGGCCTGTTTGGAACTGGGCCACACAGCAAGACATAAGTGTCAAGCAAAAGATGCTTGATCTGTATTTATACTTGCTCCCCATCACTTGCATTACTGCCTGAGCTCCACCTCCTGTCAGATCAGTGGTGGCATTAGATTCTCATGGAAACATGAACCCTATTGTAAACTGCACACAGAAAGGATCTAGGTTACACACCTCTTATAAGTATCTAATGCTGGATGATCTGTCACTGTCTCCCATTATCCTCATATGGGACTGTCTCGTTGCAGGAAAGCAAGCTCAGGACTCCCACTTATTCTACATTATGGTGAGTTGTATAATTATTGTATCTTCCAATGTAATAATAATAGAAATAAGTGCACAATAAATGTAATGTGCTTGAATCATCCTGAAATCGTCCTCACCACCCTGGTCCATGGAAAAATTGTCTTCCATAAAATGGGTCCCCGGTGCCAAAAATGTTGGGGACTGCTGGCTTAAAAGAGATAATAGGATGGGTATGGTGGCTCATGCTTGTAATCCCAGCACTTTGGGAAGCGAGGTGGGTGGATCACTTGAGGCCAAGATTCAAGACCAGCCTGGCCAGTATAGTGAAACACTGTCTCTACTAAAAATACAAAAATTAGCTGGGCATGGTGGTGCATACCTGTAATTCCAGCTACTCAAGAGGCTGAGGCAGGAGAATCGCTTGAACCCAGGAGGTTATCAGTTGCAGTGAGCTGAGATAGCATCACTGCACTCCAGCCTGGGTGACAGAGCAAGACTTCGTCTAAAAAATAATAATAATAACAATAGCAACTATATGGCAGGCTGCTATCAGTATTAGCAATAATGTATACAAAATTACAGACTGTTGTACTGATAGCTTCCAGTGAATCAGACCTACTGGTATTCCTGGTATTCGTGCCCTTGGGTAGGCTCCTTCCATACTGACTCTGGGCTTGGTCACATGACTTGATGGCTAATGAGACATAACTGTGACCCAAGCAGAGACTCAATAAATATTTGCACATTGAGGCTTACACTCTTGGAACTCAGATGCCATGTAAAGAAATTTGGGCTACCCTACACAAAGAGAGAGGCCCCAGTCTTCCAGCTATCCCCACCAAGTGAGGCCATCCGGGATCTTCCAGCTCCAGTCAATCCACCAGCTGAAATACAACTTCTACAGTGAACCCAGGCAAGACCAGAACCACCCAACCAGACCACAAAATCATGAGAAATTACTGTTGTATAATTATTGTATCTTCTGATGTAATAATAATAGAAATAAGTGCACAATAAATGTAATGTGCTTGAATCATCCTGAAACCATCCTCACTACCCTGGTCCATGGAAAAATTGTCTTCTATGAAATGGGTCCCTGGTACCAAGCCACTATATTTTAGGATGGCTTGTTAAGCATAAATGGACACACCAGTATTTAAAAAATATTCTTATATACCTGCTATGAGCCAAACACTATGCTAGGCTTTAGGGAGACAGCAGTGAACATGACCAATATGGGCCTCCCTCTCATGGAGCTCACATTCTAGTAGGGAAAACGACCAGAAAAATAAAATGATTATGCTTTGTTTTGTGTACTATAAAGGACAAGGTTTATGAGCAGATGCAGAGACTAACAGGAAACAGCAATTGCTTTTGATAAAGTGATCAGGGAAAACCTTTCTGAGATTAAATTCAAGCAGAAACTTAAAACATGAGAAGAAAGTAGCCAGGCAAAGAGTCATAGAATAGGTCCTCAATAAATTGCAGCTATTACTAGTAACATAAAATTATTGATTGATATTTATTATTTGTGTAATTGGTATACAGAAGGCATATATTTGTATATATACATTAAAAATCCTCATGCATATATATATAAAATCATATGTATACTCCATATCTATCTACCTATGTTAGAAAGAAGAAAGTCCCTTCTTTTCTGTTACCTTACAATCTTTCTCTAGTGCCCACTATTGACAGAGCTTTGCATGAATGCAGCTGGCAAAGGAATCTGTGAAAGGAGCATTGCAGAGTTCCAGACACAGCATAAAAGAGAGGAGCATGCAAGGGCAGATTGGGAGCTGAGAAACGGCAGGCAAAGGGCTGAGAACTTATAAAGGAAAGAAGTTTAATTAACTGATAGTTCCACATGACTAGGGAGGCCTCAGGAAACTAACAATCATGGCAGAAGGAGAGGAGAAAAACTAACTCCTGTTTTTCCAGCATCTGATCCAGTACAGCATTTGTTCTGAATCTCTGTTATTATTTTTAAGAAAGATTTTTTCTTTTAAAAAAGTTTCTGGGGCCGGGCACGGTGGCTCATGCCTATAATCCCAGCGCTTTGGGAGGCCAAGGCGGGTGGATCACGAGGTCAAGAGATCGAGACCATCCTGGTCAACATACTGAAACCCCGTCTCTACTAAAAATACAAAAAATTAGCTGGGCGTGGTGGCGCATGCCTGTAGTCCCGACTACTCGGGATGCTGAGGCAGGAGAATTGCTTGAACCCAGGAGGCGGAGGTTGCAGTGAGCCGAGATCGTGCCATTGTACTCCAGCCTGGGTAACAAGAGCAAAACTCTGTCTCAAAAAAAAAAATAGTTCTGAGTAAAACTGCTTTTGACCAGGTGTGATGGCTTACACCTGTAATCCCAGCACTTTGGAAGGCTGAGGCAGGTGGATTGTTTTGAGTCAGGAGTTCCAGAGCAGCCTGACAAACATGGTGAAACCTCATCTCTACTAAAAATATTAAAAAATTAGCTGGGTGTGGTTGTGCATGCCTGTAGTTTCGGCTACTTGGGAGGCTGAGGCAGGAGAGTCACTTGAACCTGGGAGGCAAAGGTTGCAGTGAGCTGAGGTTGCACTACTGCACTCCAGCTCTGTCTCAAAAAAATAAAAAAACTGTTTTATATATATCAATATAATAAAATGACTATTAAGTATGTATTAGATTGGTGCAAAATAATTGTGGTTTTTGCCATTGAAAGTAATGGCAAATATGTCCTCCATCAGAACACTATGGCAGGAACTTCTATCCCTGTCTGTCCCAACATTGAGCAGGCACTCAGTAAAAATGGATGAATGGGTGAGTGCATGGATGAATGGAACTTACGAGATCTGTCTTTCCAATGGCCAAAGGGCATTTGGTCTCCACACTAAGGCTACTGGACATCTACACAGGACAGTCCTATTTTTGGTCTCCACACTAAGGCTATTGGACATCTGCATAGGACAGTCCTATTTTTGGTGTCCTTTCCTTTCTGAAAATAAAGTTATGCTTTGGAGAATGAAAAAACAAAAGAAGAAGAAGAAAAGAAAGTAATGGCAAAAACTGCAATTACTTTTGCACTGGCCTAATATATAAACTACCTAGAGTAGCCACTAAAAGCTAATCTAAGAGATATACTTAAAAATACTATCATAAATAAAAAATGTAATTCTAAAAAATGTTCAAATAACCCACAGGAAGATGGGGAAAAAAACCCATAAAGATAAAAACAGGGAGAACCAAGAGAAGACAAAATAGGAGATGTATACCAACATATTAATAATATCCATAATCATCAGGTGGGATAATCCTTACCTCTTCCTCCTTTGGAGGACAGATAAAACATGATGATTGGAGATGCATGAAACGAATTTTACTTTTTTAAAATAAAATAATATCCATAAAAGCCCTAGAAGAAACATAAAAACCTTAGAAGAAAATCTAGGCAATACCATTCAGGACATAGGCATGGGCAAGGACTTCATGACTAAAACACCAAAAGAAATGGCAACAAAAGCCAAAATAGACAAATGGGATCTAATTAAATTAAAGAGCTTCCAAACGGTGAAAGAAACTAGCATTATAGTGAATTGACAACCAACAGAATGGGAAAAAATTTTTGCAATCTACCCATCTGACAAAGGGTTAATATCCAGAAACTACAAAGAACTTAAACAAATTTACATGAAAAAAAACAACCTCATCAAAAAGTGGGCAAAGGATATGAACAGACACTTCTCAAAAGAAGACACTTATGCAGCCAACAAACATATGAAAAAAAACTCATCATCCCTGGTCATTAGAGAAATGCAAATCAAAACCACATTGAGATACCATCTTATGCCAGCTAGAATGGCGATCATTAAAAAATATGGAGACAACAGATGCTGGAGAGGATGTGGAGAAATAGGAACACTTTTATACTGTTGGTGGGAGTGTAAATTAGTTCAACCATTATGGAAGACAGTGTGATTATTCCTCAAGGATCTAGAACTAGAAATACCATTTGACCCAGCATTCCCATTACTGGGTATATACCCAAAGGATTATAAATCATTCTGTTATAAAGACACATGCACATATATTTATTGTGGCACTGTTCACAATAGCTGTATTGGAATCAACCCAAATGCCCATCAGTGATAGACTGGGTAAAGAAAATGTGGCACATATACACCATGGAATACTATGCAGCCATAAAAAGGATGAGTTTATGTCCTCTGCAGGGACATGGATAAAGCTGGAAACCATCATTCTCAGCAAACTAACGCAGGAACAGAAAACCAAACACCACATGTTCTCACTCATAAGTGGGTGTTGAACAATGAGAACACATGGACACAGGGAGGGGAACATCACACACTGGGATCTGTTGGGGGGTGGGGGGCTAGGGGAGGGATAGCAGGGGGTGGGGATATAGGGGAGAAATACCTAATGTAGATGGTGGGGTAATGGATGCAGCAAACCATCATGGCACGTGTATACCTATTTAACAAACCTGCATGTTCTGCACCTGTACCCAAGAACTTAAAGTATAATAAAAAAACAACTAAATAATAATAGTCATCATCATATTGCTCTCCACTGCCACCACCACCCAGTGGAATGGCCAACAGGGGACCTGCATGTGGCCTGAGCCAGGAGGTGTGGCAGAAAATTGAGAAACCATACAACACAGACCAGGAACAGATCAATGGATCACCAGTGGATCACCAGCCAGTGCCGAAAGGATGTGGGCTGGCCCCAGCTTGGGCACAAGAACTTCCAAAATTTGCTCAAGGAGGGCACGGAGCTATGTGAGCTCATTAATGCACTAAGCCCCGAGGGGCAGGGCCCAGTTAAAAAGATCCAGGCTTCCACCATGGCCTTAATGTAGATAGAGCAGATATCTCAGTGCCTGCAAGCAGCGGAGCGCTGTGGCATTAACACCACTGACGTCTTGCAAACTGTGCACCTCTGGGAAGGAAAGAGCATGGACTATGTGCGTGATGAACCTGGGTGGGCTGGCAGTAGCCCAGGACGATAGGCTCTTCTCTGGGGATCCCAGATGGTTCCCTACGAAAGCCAAGGAGAATCCGTGGAACTTCTCAGACAACCAGCTACAAGAGTGCAAGGACATGACTGGGTTACAGATGGGCACCAACTGTGTGTCTCAGGCTGGCATGACCGGCTATGGTATGTCACGCTAGATCCTCTGATCTGAAGACTAAGCTCTGATTTTTTTTTCTCTTGCCCTAATTCCTAAGGGGTCTGGGGAGTCACGCCTTATAAACCTTAAATTATCATCAGATGGGTTTTATTTAACCCTGTATATTGTGACTGACTTTCCAACCTGACTATGGAATAACATTACAATACAAGGAAGAAAGTGAAAATATTTTTATCCCAAAACGTGTTTCTTTGCCATATCTTCATATGGCCTGCAAAGTTGTCCTTTGTGGGGAAAATTTTGCATCTGTAAAGATTCTCTATTAACATTGCTAGATTTTTTTTTCCGGGCCCTCCCAATCCTAAAGAGATGAAAAGTCTAGCACCTTAGCACCTTTCTGTTGTCGTTGAGATGGAGTCTTGCTCTGTCGCCCAGGCTGGAGTGCAGTGGCATGATCTCCGCTCACTGCAACCTCTGCCTCCTGGGTTCAAGTGATTCTCCAGCCTCAGCCTCCCAAGTAGCTGGGATTACAGGCACGTGTCACCATGCCCAGCTGATTTTTGCATTTTTAGTAGAGATAGGGAACCTAGGTCTCAGGCAACCTCCGCCTCACATGTTCAAGTGACTCTTACTTGATTCTTGTGCCTCAGTCACCCAAGTTGCTGGGATTACAGGTGCATGCCATCATGCCTGGCTAGTTTTTGTATTTTTAGTAGAGACAGGGTGTCACCATGTTGGCCAGGCTGGTCTCAAACTCCTGACCTCAAGTGATCTGCCACCTCAGACTCCCAAAGTGCTGGGATTACAGGCATGGTCCACCGCACCAGGCCTGGGGATCAGAGTTTTTAAGGACAACTTTAAAAGCCTTAAAAGTGAGCTGTGAGTGCTGATCGGTCAGGTCAGAGATGAACTCACAGGGAGTTGAAGATGTCTTCTTGCGCTGAGTCAGTTCCTGGGTGGGGCCCACGAGATCAGATGAGCCAGTTTATTGATCTGGGTGGCGCCAGCTGATCCATCAAGTGCAGGGTCTGCAAAATATCTCAAGCACTGATTTTAGGAACAGTTTAGGGAGGGTCAGAATCTTGTAGCCTCCAGCTGCGTGAGTCCTAAACCATAATGTCTAATCTTTTGGCTAATTTGTCAGTCCTACAAAGGCAGACTAGTCCCCAGGCAAGAAGGAGGTTTATTTTGGGAAAGGGCTACTGCCCAGGCTGGAGTACAATGGCACCATCTCGGCTCACTGTAACCTCCGCCTCCCGCCTCAGTCTCCTGAGTAGCTGGGATTACAGGTGCCTGCACCATGCCCAGCTCATTTTTATATTTTTAGTAGAAACGGTGTTTCACTGTGTTGGCCAAGCTGGTCTCAAACTCCTGACCTCAGGTGATTCACCCACCTCAGCCTCCCAAAGTACTGGAATTACAGACGTGGGCCACCATGCCCTGCCCTATCTTTGTTGTAAGCTATAAACTAAGTTCCTCTCAAAGTTAGTTCAGGCTTCGCCCAGGAAGGGACAAGGACAGCTTACAGTCAGAACCAAGATGGAGTCGGTTAGATCTCTTTCACTGTCTCAGTCATATTTTGCAAAGGCGGCTTTACTTCTCCCACATCTGTGGCTACAGGGACTTAATTTATAGGGAGGGGCCTGTGGCAGCTGCTACCCCAGCCACCGCTGCACCGTGCTCACCACACATCTGGGGTAGCCTTGCCTGGCAGAGGCCCTCTGGCTTCTCATTTTCCATTCCCCTCACTATGGCTAGGAGTGGGGGTGAGGGACCCGAGGAAGGACGGCTGCCTACCATGGTCTGGGGCTTGAGGAATATGAGTTGTTGATTTAAATTTTAAAAACCCAGGGCAGGTGCAGTGGCTCATGCCTGTAATTTGGGAGACTGAGGCAGGCTGATCACCTGATGTCAGGAGTTTAAGACCAGCCTGGTCAACATGGTGAAATCCCGTCTCTACTAAAAGAATACAAAAATTAGCCGGGCATGGTGGCGGGTGCCTGTAATCCCAGCTACTTGAGAGGCTGAAGTGGGGTAGCTGTGCCATGACACTCCAGCCTGGGCAACGAGAGTGAAACTCCATCTCAAAAATTACAAAAATAAAAAATAAAGTGAGTCTCCCCTAGACAGCATATAGTTTGATCATGTCTTTTTTATCCTTCTGCCAATATTGTCTTTTGATTGAAGTGTTTGATCAATTTATATTTAATGTAATTATTGATAAGACAGGATTTTTATCTGCCATTTTGCTATTTGTTTTCTATATTTCCTATGGCATTTTCTTGTTCCTCTACTCCTTTATTACTGCCTTCTTTTGTGTTAGATATTTTCTCATGTACCATTTTAATTCTCTTGTCATTTCTTTTCTTTTCTTTTCTTTTTTTTAGAGATGGGACCTTGCTATGTTGCCCAGGCTACACTTAAGCTCCTAAGCTCAAGTGATCCTCCTACCTCAGGCGTCCAAGTAGCTGGGACTATAGGTATGTGCCATCACACTCTTATCATTTCTCTTACTATATTTTCCATTTATTTTCTGTTGCCCTTGTGATTACAGTTAACATCTTAATTTATAACAATCTACTTCAAATTTGTACCAACTTAATTTCAATAGCATACAAGAACTTTGTTCCTATATAGTTCTATTACTTCCCCACTAGTTTGTGCTATAGTCATACAAAATAAGCCCAATACAGTTTTATAATTATTGCTTATTCAGTTACCTTTTAAATCAGGTAGAAGAAGGAAAGACTTACAAACAAACAAAAAATTTATAATGTCTTTGATATTTACCTATATAGAAGGTATCTTTACTAGTGTGCTTTATTCCTTTGTGTGGGTCAGAATTACTGTCTATTTCCTTTTATTTGTACAGGATCTCATTCAGTCACCCAGCCTGGAGTGCAGTGGTGTAATCATAGCTCACTGCAGCTTCCAACTCCAGTGCTTAAGTGATCCTTCCAAAGTGTTGAGATTACAAGCATGAGCCACCATACCACCATGCCTAACCCACAGTTTTGTTTCCTTTCTTTTTTTTTTTGTTTTTGAGTCTCTTTCTTTCTCCCAGGCTGAAGTACAGTGGCACCATATCAGCTCACTGCAACCTCCGTCTCCAATTCCGCCTCAGCCTTCAGATTACAGGTGCCCACCACCACGCCCAGCTAACTCTTTAGTATTTTTAGTAGAGACGGGGTTTCATGTTGGCCAGACTGGTCTCGAACTCCTACCCTAAGGTCATCCACCCACCTCGGCCTCTCAAAGTGCTGGGATTACTGGTGTGAGCCACTGCATCCTGCCCAGTTTTTTGTTTTTAACCAGTGAATGTCTTTATTTCTCCTTCACTTTTAAAGGAGAGCTTTCCTGGATCTAGAATTATTGACTGAGTACTTTTTAATTTTGGTACTTCATATGTCACCCCAGTACCTTCTGGTCTCCATGATTTCTGATGAGAAATTCTCTGTTAATCTTATTGAGGCTTTACTGTATGTGACAAGGCACTTCTCTCTTGCTGCTTTCAAGATTCTCTTTGTCTTTGTCCTCAGCAGTTAGATTAGGATGTTTTTAAGTGATCTCTTTAACATTATCTTACTTGGAGTTTGGTGAGGTCTGGATGTGTATATTAATGTTTTTCATCATATTTGTGAAGTTGTAGGTCATTATTATTTCAGATATTAATTATGCCCCATTCTCTCTCTCCTCTCTTCTGGGACTCCCATTATGGTATAGGTTGATATGCTTGATGGTGGCTCAAAGATCTCTGAGCCTCTGTTTATTTTCATTCATTTATTTTCTTTCTATTCCTCAGATCGGATTATCTCAATTGACCTATTTTCAAGTTGCTGTTGTACCCCTTTAATGAATTTTTCATTTCAGGTTTTGTACTTTTCAACTTTAGAATTTCTATCTGGTTCTTTTTTTAATATAATTTATATATTATCATTGATATTGTATGTATGGTGACACATTGTTCTCATGCTTTCCTTTAGTTCTGTAGACATATTAGTTCTTTGAACATATTTTTAACAGCTGATTTAAAGTCTTTGTCTAGTAAGTATAATGTCTGGGCTTCCTAAAGGACACTGGCACCATATTACCTTTTTTGACCTGGTCTTATAAGTCAAGTAGCATCACTTTGTTCAGGCAGTCACAGAAGTCCACCCAATTTCAACTGGGGAGTGGCAAGGCTCTGGAAGAGCAAGTGGGACCAGAAATGCTTCTGTGACTATTTGTGGAAAATATAGTCTGCCACTTTTACTGTTTAGGAAAATTAAGTCAATAATGGCAGCACTGCTTATAGTCAAGTCACTAGTTCAATACACTTGCCTCAGCCTGCATTAGTACCATAAAGCACATATATGAAGATGATTTTTTTTTTTGAGATGGAGTCTTGCCCTGTCACCCAAGCTAGAGTGCAGTGGCACGATCTCAGCTCACTGCAACCCCTGCCTCCCGGGTTCAAGCGATTCTCCTGCCTCAGCCTCCTGAGTAGCTGGGACTACAGGCACGTGCCACCATGCCCGGTTAATTTTTGTATTTTTAGTAGAGATGAGGTCTCACCATATTGGCCAGGCTGGTCTCGAACTCCTGACCTTGTGATCTGCCTGCCTCAGCCTCCCAAAGTGCTGAGATTACAGGCGTGAGCCACTGCACCAGATCATTAATGTGATTTTTAAGATGTGAGCCTTAAAACTACTTCTTGGGCCTTCTAGAGTTGTAGTGGCCAAGCATTTTTATATTAAAGTACCTTTCATAAATTATCTTTCTCTTTTGTATAACAATTAGGATATTACATTTATTTTATGCATGAAATAATGATTAAATTTTATAATTTTTAATTGAAGTACAACATCTTCAGTGTATAGCTCAAGGAATTTTTTCTAAGTAATAGTACTTATTTGTTATCTCAGTTTCTACTGGCCAAGAATTCAAGAGCGGCTGAGTTGGGTGGTTCTGGCTCAGAGTTGCTCATCAGGTTGTAGTCAGATGTCGGCTGGGACTGGAGTTATCTGCAGGCTTAACTGGGACTGGAGGATTCACTTTCAATGTGGTTCACATGGCTGGCAAATTGGTGCTGGCTGGTGGTTGGGGGCCTCCATGGGGCTCTCCCTGGGTTTTTTTTTTGAGTGTCCTGACAATATGGTGGATGGATTCTCAGGGAGCAAATAATCCCAGAGACCAAGGTGGAATCAGCAATACTATTTATTATCTGGTCTTGAAAGCCACATGCCTCCTGGGCGGGCACAGTGGCTCATGCCTGAAATCCCAGCACTTTGGTAGTCCAAGGCAGGCGGATCACAAGGTCAGGGTTCAAGACCAGCCTGGCCAATATGGTGAAATTCTGTCTCTACTAAAAATATCAAAAAATTAGCCAGGCATGGTGGCACATGCCTGTTATCCCAGCTACTCAAGAGGCTGAGGCAGGAGAATTGCTTGAACCAGAGAGGCGGAGGTTGCAGTGAGCCGAGATCACGCTATTGCACTCCAGCCTGGGCAACAGAGGCTCCATCACACATACACACAAAAGAAAGCCACATGCCATCATTTTACCATATTCTCTTGGCCACACACGGCCAACTCTGATTCACTCTGGGGGTGGGGGGCACTACGCAAAGGCATGAATACCAGGGGGTTAGGATTACTGGGGGTTGGCTACCACATTGCCCCATAGTTGGATTCTATTCTGGGTTCCATAGTCACGTCAGTGTCTTGCATCACCCCCCTCTTTTTTTTTTTGAGATGGAGTTTCACTCTTATCACCCAGGCTGGAGTGCAATGGCACGGTCTTGGTTCATGTGCATCACTTAACTTCCTGTGTCTTGAATGTTGCATTGGTATTTTCCAACAATCACCCTTGGCTCCTCAAGGCTGTGCCCTCCTTAGTATCTTTGAGTTCTGAGAACACTGTTTATTATTAGCCAAGCCATAATTCCCATGGCCAAAGCTCCAAGGCTCATCTGCCTGTTTGTCTGGAGGTTTTCAAATAGACAAGGGATGTGTTAATGACATAATATGTTATCTGTTAAGTTTTGGCAGGCAGCATGGAAATGTGACTTTTTAAATAGAAAAAATAAAATTGTAATTTTATTCTTAAACAACCACAATTACTTACTAATGGCATGTGTGCCCGTTGGGCACAGCACAGTTCCTCAAACTGTGGACTCAAATTAGACACTGCCATTTGCATTTGCTGTTCCACGTTGCTATTTCCACACTACTTGCTTTTTAAATAAAAGGAAACATTTTTAATTTTAAAAGTTTTTAATTAAAAAACATTTTTAAATAAAACATTGATGAACATTTTGTTTTCAATTTTGCACCACTACTAACGATATTCCAAAGAATGTCTCATACAAATATACTTGTTCCTATGTGGGAGTGTTTCACAATAGTTTATTAGAACTGAAATTTCTGGCTCTTTTTTTTTTTTTTTTGCATTTCCAATCTTACTAGGTAATTCTGAGTTGTTCTCCATAGTAATTTACTCATTTATGCTCCTAAAGTGTTTAAGAATTTCCCTTTTCTCCATTCTTGCCAAGTTGAGTATTATTAAACTTCTCCATATCTGCCAATCTGATGGATGTGAATTGCATCTCATTTTTAAAAAAATTAGGGTAAAATGCATCCAACATAACATATACCTGCATCTCTCTCTCTCTCTCTCTCTCTTTTTTTTTTTTTTTTTTTTTGAGATGGAGTCTTGCTCTTGTCACCCAGGCTGGAGTGCAATGGCACAATCTTGACTCACCGCAACCTCTGCCTCCCAGGTTCAAGTGATTCTCTTGCCTCAGCCTCCAAATAGCTGGGATTACAAGCACACGCCACCGTGCTCAACCAATTTTGTATTTTTAGTAGAGGTGGGGTTTCTCCATGTTGGTCAGCCTGTCTCAAACTCCTGACCTCAGGTGATCTGCCCACCTCAGCCTCCCAAAGTGCTGGGATGACAGGCGTGAGCCACCGTGCCGGGCCCTGCAACTCATTTTTTTTCCAATCTTAAATACAGTTTTATTTAAGACATTCCATCTTCCACTTACAATACAATGCTTATAAAGTACAATGTTATTCCTTCCCTTCAGCACATGTTCCATATTCAAGGATTGAGAATGCCCAGTAATTTACTATGCAGCTGAACATTAAAGCTGCCACAGAATTTGCTGTAAATTCAAGTCTTCCATGTTTTCACTGTGTGGAACAATGCTCCATCTTTTCTTGGGTTAGCTTAATCAACCTCTTCAATGGTGGGCCCTGGGGAAGCACCAACAGAGGGAGGAGCTCCAGCACCAGGGAATCCCCCAGGCATTCCTCCCGGTGTGCCTCTTGCACTCTGGTACAGCTTGGTAATGATGGGGTTGCAGACTATCTCCTGCTCTTTATGCTGAGGTTCAATTTCTTCCTTCACTGCAGTCTGATTCTTATTAAGCCTATGGATAATTTCATGACACTTGTCAAGAACCTTCTGTTTGTCCACATCATTCATCTTGCCTCACAGTTTCTCATCTTCAATAGTTGCTTTCTTGTTGAAGGCATGGAACTCAAGTGAATTCTTGGATGACAACTTCAGCTTTGCACTTCTCAGCTCCCTGGACCATAGCTCAATATCTTCCTTGTCCAAATGGCTCCTGTCATTAGTGACGGTAATCTTGTTCTGTACGAGACATTGACGATGCCATTGACATCAGTGTCAAAAGTGACTTCAATCTGAGAAACACCGTGGAGGACAGGAAGTATGCCTGTGAGTTCAAACTTGCCAATCCACAGAGACAGAAAGTAGATTAATGTTTTCTAGAGGGGGGAATAGGTGAATGGAGAATGATGGCTGGTGGATATGGAATTTCTTTTCAGGTTGATCAAACGATTACAATTTTTTATTGTTTGTTTGTTTGCTTTTGAGATGGAGTTATGCTCTTGTCGCCTAGGCTGGAGTGTAGTGGCACATTCTCGGCTGACTGCAACCTCTATCTCTGCCTCCCAGGTTCAAGTGATTCTCCTGCCTCAGCCTCCCGCGTAGCTGGGACTACAGGAGCACACCACCATGCCTGGCTAATTTTGTATTTTTGGTAGAGATGGGGTTACACCATGATGGCCAGGCTGGTCTCAAACTCCTGACCTCAAATGATCTGCCCACCTCAACCTCCCAAAGTGCTGGGATTACAGGCATGAGTCACTGTGCCCGGCCAAACTTTTGTAATATTGGAAAATAGTGGTAGTTGTATGTCACTGTGTATATATCAAAACACATCAAATTGTATACTTTAAAAGAATGACGTTTATTGTATGTTAATAATATCTCAATAAATTTGTGATAAAATAAGAAACTGCATCTCCAAGTTTTCTCCTATGTTTCTTTTATATATCACACTTTCAGATATGGAAATGGCTTTTTCACTAAGGAAACCCATCTGGAGACCTTGTGATGTGCTTTGGATGTTTGCTATCTCCAAACCTCATGTTGAAATTTGATTCCCAGAGGTGAAATTGGGACCTGTTGGAAGGTGATTTGATCATGAAGGCGGATTCCTCATGAATGGCTTAGCACCATTCCCTCGGTGAAGAGTGAGTTCTTGCTCAGGTAGTTGATAGAGATCTGGTTGTTTAAAAGGGTCTGGGACCTTCCTCTTCACTCTCTTGCTATGTGATACACTGCTTCCCTTCACCTTCCACCATAAGCTCCCTAAGGCTCATACCATAAGTGAGATGGTTGCACCAAGCTTCCTGTACAGCCTGCAGAACCATGAGCCAAAATAAATATCTTTTCTTCATAAAAAATTTTTTTTAAAGCCCCAAAACTTGCCAGACAGGTTGTAATCCTTGGTCATAGAGCACTCACCTTTGTAAACCTGAATAAGCACACCAGGCTGGTTGTCAAAGTAGGCAGTGAAATTTTTTTTTTTTTTTTTAAGACAGAGTCTCGCTCTGTTGCCAGGCTGGAGTGCAATGGCATGATCTCGGCTCACTGCAACCTCCGCCTCCCAGGTTCAAGAGATTCTCCTGCCTCAGCCTCCCACGTAGCTGGGATTACAGGTGCATGCTAACACATCCAGCAAATTTTTGTATTTTTTTTAGTAGAGATGGAGTTTCACCACGTTGGCCAGGCTGGCCTTGAACTCCTGACCTCAAGTGATCAGTCCACCTCAGCCTCTCAAAGTGCTGGGATTACAGGCATGAGCCACTGCGCCTGGAATTCCAGCTGTAGATTTGACTTCAAAGATCCCATTCTCAATAGTGAGGATTGACACATCAAAAGTGCCACCTCCCAGGTCAAAGATCAGCAAAATTATTTCAGCTCCAACCTTTTTAGTCTAAGCCATAAGCAACAGCAGCAGCAGTTGGCTCATTGATAATTCTAAGTACACTGAGACCAGCGGTACTTCCAGCATCTTTGGTAGCCTGATGCTGAGAGTCATTAAAGTCAGCTGGCACTGTGGCCACAGGATTGGTAACTGTTTTCCAAGACTGGCTTCTGCAATGTCCTTCATCTTTGTCAGAATCATAGAGGCCCTCTCCTCTGGGTAGAAGCTTTTTGTCTCTCTGCTGTATCCTCCTTGACCCTGGTCTGCCAGCATCATTCACCACCATGAAGGGCCAATGCTTCCTATCAGACTGGACAACATCACCATCAAATCTGTGTCCAATCAGATGTCTGGCATCAAAAACCGTGTTGGTGGGGTTCATTGCAACTTGATTCTTTGAGGCAACACTGATCAATAGATCAGTGTCTGTAAAGGTGACATAGTTTGGAGTGATTCAGTTTCCCTGATTATACACAAAGCAATTATTTCTACTTTTCCATGCTGGAAAACACCCATACAAGAGTAGGTGGTGCCAATATCAATACAAATGGCAGGACCCTTTGACATGGTTGCTGGCATGTAGGCCTGGCCGCAACAATGAAGAAAGCCACACGAATCCCAAGAGCTGCAGGAGAGTTCGATGAGTACCATACTTATTCTTGCATAAATATAAATGCCATAGGGTATTTGATGAGTGTACTCAAGTTACTTCAAATTAAGCTTCAAGCATTGGCTCACTGTCCTTCTAAATGGTTTCTAATTCCTTAAAAAAAAAAAACAAATAGCAAGGTGGTGACATGCCTTAGTCCCACCCACTCTGGAGACTGAGGTAGGAGGATTGCATGAATCCAGGATTTTGTGCCTGTGAATAGCCACTGCACTCCAGCCTGGACAACATAGTGAAACCCCAGTGCTAAAAAACTGAAACAAAAAATAAAACCAAAAATAAAACTCCAAATTTCCATTTCACATCTCCTCTTCTGGAGGCATTTCAATACTGTAAGCTATCATAATTCTATTCTGAAAGCAGGAGTAGTTTTAAGCTTTTCATAAAATGTGCTTCTAAGAGGCCAAATCAGTAATTTCTCAACTTGGAGATCTTGAAACCACATTACTTCCTAGAGTTTCAAAAACAAGCTATGGAAGCTTATGTTAACTATTCTTTGTATAATGTAACCACTCTCTATTCTCACCTGCAGGAAAACTACAAATAAGGTATTTAGTGACTTCCAATATCTCCCAGTCTGATTTAGATGTTTCTCCCTCTATGTGTCCACAACACCTTTTGCATATCTTGTTAAAGAAAAAAATTATTCAATGATATTTGTTACAGTATGGTAAGGAAGACTTTATTCAGGACCATTGTTAATAGGTACAGGAACCATTGCAATGAGGTCTTGCAGTAAGGGAGAAAGATTGGGCTCCCCTCCGAATACAACATAAATAAGCGGGAATTTATGGCCAAGGGGTGGAAAATTACTAAGAGGAAACATCAGAGGTAGGGATTCTGACTAAACCATCCTAACAGGATTCTTGCTGAAGACAGGCCAGGGTGATTGGATATCACCTGGGGGTGGTAGAAGATGAGGAGCCTGATCAGATGTCAAGAATGATCAGATACCAAAGATAGGGGTTTCTGGCTAAACTGACTTAGCAGGGTTCTCTTCCTAAAACTGGATTTTACAAGGAAGTGCACAAATGGGCCTAGGAAAAGGTTCAGACGCTCACCTAAAGTTTGGCCAAGCAAAGACTTTTTGCTTGAAGTCAGTCTAGTTTTACAAAGAAAATTAATTCCAAAATCACATCAGTCCTAATAAGAGAAACTCAGGGTTTCAATTTCTTATTATCAGATGCAAGTTACTTTCCTTCTAAAATTAGTGAAGTAGTTTGGTCCAGAAAAAGGAAAGGTATATGCAAAATGACTATTATAAAGGCAATTCAAACAATCTACTCCATGACTTGTTATATTATTTGTAAAAAGGGCATGAGCTCATGCAGGTTATATAGAACTAAAGGTAAGTTAAACCATGTTAAATAATCCCTAGTTGTTTCATCACCTGACTCTCAGCTGAGATTGACAGTCTACGAAATTCCACCTGAAAAATAAATGGCTCAAATTAAACTCAGGGAGTGAAACAAAATAAATGACCCAACAAAGTCTGATTCCAAAAGAATGTTCTTACACATGGCAATATCCCAGCTAATGTCCCAAGTAGTATCTTACCTGCTTTATCTCACTTTTTAACTGCATGATCCCAGTTCGTTCTGTTTTGGTTGCTCCAACAGCACCAATCTCATGGATAGAAATAGCAGGACTGACATTTGAATCAGTGGGACGAACTATATAATACGAGAGATTAAAGAGAAAGAGAGAGGACAATAAGGTTCCATTTCTTCCCCATCATGTTTAAAAAAACTTTGATATATATCCTTATTTTTAACTTAATTTAAAAACTATAACCTTGCTATTTGAAATGTGGTCCACGGACCAGCAGCATCAGTACCATCTAGGAACTTGTTAGTATAATCTCAGGTCCTACTGCAGAGCTACTGAATCAGAATCTGCATTTTAGCAAGATCCCTAGCTTGAAACACACTGCTTTTTAACTTTGTTTTACCACTTTAAGGTCTGACACCCATCCATCTGACTGTATATCTATTTACCCTAACCCTGAAAGTTGAGCACGAGAGATGACCACTTCTCATTTGCTTTGCTGCTTTAGGTATGCAATGCTAAATCAAACCAAAACCACAAATGCAGGTGGACTATTAATTTGTAAGTTTAAAATTGAAGGGATACATTAGATGTACCTTAAGCAGCTACACACCTACACACATAATACAACACTGTAAGAGCTACTGAATTATTGCCAATTAGAATCTAAGAAAGTTTCAGATGATATGGGTTGCTAGTTGTCCTAAAGTGGATACATCGGATAATGTGAAGAAATCAATAAAACAGTTAAAAATGAAACATGGGACAGGTGTGGTGGCTCACACATGTAATTCCAGGATTTTGGGAGGCTAAGGTGGGTGCATCACAAGGTCAGGAGATTGAGGCCATCCTGGCCAACATAGTGAAACCCCATCTCTACTAAAAATACAAAAATTAGCTGGGTGTGGTGGTGTGCACCTGTAATCCCAGCTACTTGGGAGGCTGAAGCATGAGAATAGCTTGACCTGGGAGGTGGAGGTGGCAGCGAGCCGAGATCGCGCCACTGCACTCCAGTTTGGTGACAGAGTGAGACTCCATCACCAAAAAAAAAAAAAAAAAAAAAAAAAGTAGTCGATCTACTTAGTTGATATATCATTTAAGCAAAAATATGGTGGTTTCCAAATCTTGTTCCAGACAACAGCTTGGTTTCTTTTTTTTTTTAATTTTTAATTTTTTTTTAAAGATGGGGTTTCTCCATGTTGGTCAGGCTGGTCTTGAACTCCCGACCTCAGGTAATCTGCCTGCCTCAGCCTCCCAAAGTGCTGGGATTACAGGCGTGAGCCACCGTGCCCAGCTGGTTTCTGTTTTATATATTTGAGTTTATTTATTTGGGGCAAAAGGCTCCTGTGATGAAGGAAAAGCATTTTAAAACCAACGAGACACTTAAACAAAACAGTATGAAATGAAAATGCAGTTATTCAATCTCACCACTTCGTTCCACTCCAAACTCCTTGCCGCTGAGAATGTGATGCAGGAGATTCTTCATGGCTGAAGGACTGAGATTCATCAGGCCCTCCATGGCTTCCTCAGCTAGTCAGCAGAAATGTTAGAACAGAAGGAGTTCTAATTTGCCTGCCATGCCCTCTCTATATTTTCTCTATTTGATTTCTTGCTTAGATTTTCTGAGTCACTTGATTGGAAGGACAGAATTACAAAATAAATTGGTAGCACCTTACTGCTTAGGTATTCTTACTGCCACAGATTTTTAATTATTTAAGGACTGACTATCCAGTTTGCGGATTAGCCAGGTAATTGATTTCTTCTTCACACCCCCTCCACGCCATTAGGGTACTTAGTAAAATCTTTATTTGAAGGTGGGAAGAATGAAAGAAGAACCATGGAAATGGAGGCCATTCAGAGAAAAGCAATGAATGTATATATGCTGATAGACTAAAATCATTAAAACTTCTCAGTCTGGAAATAATAGAGACTTAGAATAGATTTGAATCCATGAAATTATGAACATAAGAGGAAAACTTGAACTTGTTAATCAACATCATACATTATTAAAAGTTGACTACATACAGGTCATCATTTTAAGTAACATTAGTACAAGCAGGTATGATGACATGATACCTAACCTTGAGAGTCCGATTATCTCTTTGGGAGTGATGGAACATGTAAACAAGATAAACAACAATAAAACATTGCATATACTATGTGCCAAATGAGAGGTACAGACAATAAGTGCCTTTGAAATCAATGGAGACATAAATTTCCAAGGACTGAGACTGACAAAGTTAGTGGGAAGTACTGTGGGAGTAGAAGATAAAGGCCAGACTATTGAGGGTATTAAACATCAGACCCAGGGATCTTGACTTTATCCTAGAAGGAATAAAGACTCGTGGTTTTCATGAATCCATAGGAAAACAAGAAATATAACAGGTAATTAAGGAAAAGTGAACATTCAGGGGCTTATCCCTTATTGAGGTTTATTATTGAGCAATCACACCCTCTTGCAAAACATCCCTTGATACCACAACTACAGAATACTATATAATGTTTATCTATAACAATGTACTGAACTGGAAACCATTTGCAATCAGGTAGACTCAGACTCAAATTCCACTATTTACTAGCTATGTTACTTTGGGGAAGTTAGTTAACCTTCTTGAGTTTCAGCTTCTTTATTGGTAAAAGTGACACAATAATAACTTCCTCTTCAAAGGATTCTTGTAAGGATTAAACGACACAATTTATGTAAATATAAAGCAAAAAGCAGCAGTATCTGGTATATGGTAGGTGTAAAATAATTGTTAGCTCTCTTCCATCAAAGAGTTATTTAAATATAAATTATCTCATGTGTTTGAGTTAGGTTTGACTCAAACTGATAAATTTAGCTACTTGTTAACAGCTCGATTAAAAGTCTTTTGGGAGAAATTTAACAGACAGAATGGCTAAAATTGAGTTTTGCAACTTTGATTTTATTTTTCTGTGCCATCCCTATCTGTATTATTTTGCCATTCTTGTTGAAATCAAACAAATACTAATGGAATAAGGAATCATGCCACAGGGGTCTATTTTTCCCCTTCATACTTTATGCTATTCTGCCTTACAGCTTTTATAGGCCCCAACTATTCTTCTAACTAAAACTTTTATCTTGCCAAATACACCTATAGTTAATTTCAAATAGAGTCTTGTCAGATAGATGTTAATAAAAACATCATTTTCCTTTATTGAATCATGATGGTGACTAGACAGAATACTGACACCGTGATCCACTGATGTAGTGACTCATTCTTGGTATACAGAAGCTCCACTGCCTAAATCTGAACCCAACCCAGTCTGTTACACTCAAGTACTCTCCAGAGTGAGAGAAATGAAGTTAGCAAAGAGTGATAAGTTAAGAAGGATTTGGAGTGAAGAGCTCCCAAGAGATGGCATTCTGAAGCTGCAGAACTGATACAGAAATGTGTCATCTTATCAGCTCCTTGACTTGTATAAATAGTGACTAACAGGAGAACAAGATTGCCATATCCAGCTTCTGAACTCCATAGACCTACATCAAAAGTGAATTCTACCTAAAATAGTTAGTGAATTAAGTACCTGAGCATCGAAGGGAGTGGGCCAGCTCTGTTGCCATAACTTGTATGATCAGACCAATTCGAAGTCGAAACATTTCAGCAAAGAGGCCAGGCTGGGTTCGCATATACATGGCAAGATATACCATTATTTCCTGCACAGAGTAGACATAGAGAAAAAAATGGCCTAGGTCTCACAATGCCTATTTTGTTGTCTTTGGAAATTGCTAGATCGATTGAGAACAAACTTTAAAATATCAATCACCAGATTAGGCTTTATAATTCTCACCTGTGTAAGGATTGAAATGCTCATATCCCCTTCACTGGCTTCATCTATCAGCTGAGTGAGCACCTCATAGGGCAAAGGTCTGAGGAAGAAGACAGTGAAGAAAGACAATATTCTACAATCACTTAATTGTAAATATGTTGAAAAAATGAAGCAGCTTTATCCAAGTCCAAGTCACTGCCTCAACATTTCATCATAGTAGCATTCTGCTTCTTTCAAACTTCAAAGCTCATTCATTCCCTCCTGAAACCACTCTGGCCCATATCAACTCAGAGGAGCTCTGTTCTCTTGTCTCTAAACCTGGATTGTCTTCCTCCTTCAAAATGTATTTAAAATTCACACGATGATGTTCTTCTAGACTAGTCTTTCATAGTTAGCTTTTAACATCTGACAAGTAACTATTATGGCTACAAAGTACTAAATTAATTTTAAGCAGTGCTTTTTTTGTAATACACACTGTTTCTCATATTTATGGGGTACATGCGATGTTCTGTTACATACATAGGATGTGTAATGATCAAGTCAGGGTTCTTAAGGTATCCATCACCTTGAGCATTTACCATTTCTCAGGGCTGGGAACATTTCAAGTCCTCTCTTCTGGTTATTTTGAAATATACAATACATTGTTGTTAACAATAGTCACCCTACTCTGCTACTGAACATTAGAATGTATTTCTTCTTTAACCAACACCTCTTCAGCATCCTATTCCAACAATGGAATACTAGTGTGCCCTTTTGAAACCATTTTATTAATTTACAATCACACTTGATAGAGTTATTGATTTTCTATAGCTTCATCAATTCACACATGTGCACTCACACATGCACACACACACACACACACACATATACACACAGGTATACACACATCCTTCCACACTTCTGATTCTCCTGATGACACAAAGCAATCTGGGGCATGAACCATGCCATCTTCTTTGGATTGCCTACAGTGTCACAAAACTGATACCAAAAATAATCTTTTTGCCAGAAGCATGATTTTATGGGTTGATTTGTGTCCTCTCCTCAAATTCTTTTCTTTACATTTAAAAAAAAATTTTTGTGGGTATACAGTGGGTGTATATATTTCTGGAGTGCATTAGATATTTTGATACAGGCATTTGACATAATAATCACATCAGGGTAAAGGGGGTATCCATCTAATCTAGAATTTATCTTCTGTGTTACAAACAATCCAATTATACTCTTTTAGTTTTATACTCTTTTAGTTATTTTAAAGTGCACAATTAAATTATTTTGACCATAGTCTTCCTATTGTGCTATCAAATACTAGATCTTATTCATTCTCTTTAACTATGTTTTGTACCCATTAACCATCCCCATCCCCACCTCTCCCACTACCCTTCCCAGTCTTTTGGTAACCATCATTCTACTTTCTATCTCCATGAGTTCAATTGTTTTGATTTTTAGCTCCCACAAATTAGTAAGAACATGTGAACTTAGTCTTTCTGTGTCTGGCTTACTTCCCTTGACATAATGACCTCCAGTTCCATCCATGTTTTTACAAATGACAGGATCTCATTCTTTTTTGGGTCTGGCTAGTACTCCCTTGTATATATGTGCTATATTTTCTTGATCGATTCATCTACTGATGGACACTTAGGTTGCTTCTAAATCTTGGCTATTGTGAATACTGATGAAATAAACATAGGAGTGCAGATATTTCATCAATATACCAATTTCCTTTCTTTTGGGTACATACCTAGCAGTAGGATTACTGGATTGTATGGTAGCTCTATTTTTAGCTTTCTTCAGAAACCTCCAAACTGTTCTCCATAGTAGTTGTAGTAATTTACATTCCTACCAACAATATATGAGGGTTCCCTTTTCTCCACATCCTTGCCAACATTTGTTGTTGCTTGTCTTTTGGATAAAAGCCATTTGAACTGGAGTGAGATGATACTTCATTGTAGTTTTGATTTGCATTTCTCTGATGATCAGTGATGTTGAGTACCTTTTCATATGCATGTTTGCCATTTGTACATCTTCTTTTGAGAAATGTCTATTCAGACCTTTTGCCCATTTTTAAAGTAGACTATTATAATTTTTTCCTACAGAGTTTTTTGAGGTCCTTATACATTCTGGTTATTTGTCCCTTATCAGATGTGTAGTTTGCAAATATTGTCTCCTATTGTGTTGGTTGTCTCTTCACAGTTGTGTCTGTTTCGTTTGCTGTGTATAAGCTTTATACTTTGTGATCTCATATGACCATTTTTGCTTTGGTCGCCTGGGCTTGTGGGGTATTACTCAAGAAATCTTTTCCCAGTCCAATGTTGTGGAGAGTTTCCCCAATATTTTCTTGTAGTAGTTTCATGGCTTGAGGTCTTAGATTTAAGTCCTTATTCCATTTTGATTGGATTTTTGTATGGAGAGAGACAGGGGTCTAGTTTCATTCTTCTGCATAGGGATATCCAGTTTTCCCAGAACCATTTATTAAAGAGATTGCCCTTTTCACAGTGTATGTACTTGGAACTTCTGTCAAAAATGAATTCACTGTAGATCTATTGATTCCTTTCTGGATTCTTTATTCCATTACATGGGTCTATGTGTCTTGCTGTTTTTATGCCAGTACCATACTTTTTTGGTTACTATCACTCTGTAGTATAATTTGAACTCAGGTAATGTAATTCCTCCAGTTTTATTCTTTTTGCTCAGTGTAGCTTTGGCTAGTCTGAGTCTTTTGTGGCTCCATATAAATTTCAGGATTGTTTTTCTATTTCAGTGAAGAATATCCTTGATATTTTGATAGGGATTGCATAGAATCTGTAGATTGCTTTGGGTAATATGGGCATTTTAATATATTAATTTTTCCAATCTATGAACATGAAAGGTCTTTCAATTTTTTAGTGTCCTTTATGGTTCATCGATGTTTTATAGTTTTCATTGTAGAGATCTTTCACATATTTGGTTAATTCCTAGTATTTTATTTATAGTTACTGTAAATTGGATTACTTTCTTGATTTCTTTCTCAGACTGTCTGCTGCTGGCATATGGAAATGCTACTACTGACTTTTGTATGTTGATTTTGTATCCTGCAACTTTTCTGAATTGATCAGTTCTAATAGTTTTTTTGTGTGGAATCTTTTTTCCAAATATAAGATCATATCATCAGCAAAGAAGGATAACTTGAATTCTGCCTTTCCAGTTTGGATGCCTTTCTTTCTCTTATCTGATTGTTTTAGCTATGAATTCCAGTACTATGTTGAATAACAGTGGTGAAAGTGGGCATCCTTGTTGTGTTCCAGATTTAAGAGGAAAGGCTTTCAGTTTTTCCCCATTCAGAATGATAGCCATGACTCTGTTGTATATGGTTTTTATTGTATATTCCTTCTATACCCAGTTTTTACAGGCTTTTTTTTAATCATGAAGGGATGTTGGATTTTATCAAATGCTTTTTCAGCATTAATTGAAATGATCATATGTTTTTCATCTTTCATTCTGTGGACATGATGTATCACATTAATTGATTTCTGTATGTTAACCATCCTTGCATCCCTGGTAAAAATCCCACTTGATCATGATAAATGATCTTTTTAATGTGTTGCTGAATTCAGTTTGCTAGTATTTTGTTGAGAATTTTTGCATCAATGCTTATCAGGAATATTGGCTTGCAGTTTTCTTTTTATGGTGTGTCTTTGTCTGGTTTGGATATCAGGGTAATACTGGCCTCATAGAAGGAGTTTGGAAGTATTCCCTACTCCTCTAATTTTCAGAAAAGTTTGAGTAGGATTGGCATTAGTTCTTATTTAAATGTTTGGTAATATTTAGCAGTGAAACCATCAGATTCTGGGCTTTTCTTTGCTGGAAGACTTTTTAATTATGGCTTTGACCTTTTACTTGTTATTGGTCTATTCAGGTTTTGGGTTTCTGCGTAGGTCAATCTTGGTTGGTTGTATGTACCTATTAATTTAACCATTTCTCCTAGATTTTCCAATTTATTGGCATATAGTTGCTTACAGTAGTCTCTAATGATCCTAATGATCTCTTTCTTTGTTTCAATTTAATTTATTTTTGCTCTGATCTTTATTTCGTTTCTTTTGATTCTGGGTTTGGTTTGATTTTCCTTTCTAGTTAAGATGCATTGTTAGGTTGTATATTTGAGGTTTTTCTACTTTTCATTGGTGCTTATAGCTATAGTCTTTCCTCTTAGTACTGCTTTCATCATATCTCATAGGTTTTGGTATGTTGTATTTCAATTATCATTTATTTTAAGAAATTTTAAAATTCTCTTAATTTTTTTATTGACCCACTAGTCATTCACGAGCATATTATTTAATTTCCATATGTTTGTATAGTTTCCAAAATTCCTCTTGATGTTGATTTCTAATTTTATTCCATTGTGGTCACAGAAGGTACTTGATATCTTCATTCTTGGGGTAATTTTTAAAGACTTATTTTGTGGCCTAACATATGGTCTATCCTTGAAAATAATCCATGTGCTGAGAAGAAGAATGTGTATACTGCAGCCATTTGATGAAATGTCTTGTAAATATCTATTAGGTCCATTTGGTTTATAGTACAGATAAAGTCTGGTGTTTATTATCTGTCTGGATGAACTGTCCAATGTTGAAAGTGGGGTGATGAAGTCTCCAGTTATTATTATATTGGGGTCTGTCTCTCTCTTTAGCTGTAGTAATATTTACTTTGTATAATTGGGTGCTCCAGTGTTAGGTGCATATACATTTAAAATTGTTATATCTTCTTGCTGAATAGATCCATTTATCATTAATATAATGGCCTTCTTTGTCTCTTTCTATAGTTTTTGTCTTGAAGTCTATTTCATGTGATATAAGTATAGCTACTCCCGCTCTTTTTTTGTTTCCATTGACATGAAATATCTTTTTCTATCCCTTTATTTTCAGTTGATATGTGTCTCTATAGGTGAAGTGTGTTTCTCGTAGGAATCAGATTACTGGGTCTTATTATTTTTTTAAATCCATTCAGCCGCTCTGGGTCTTTTGATTGGAGAGTTTAATCCATTTGCATTCAATGTTATTACTTATAAGTAAGGACTTACTCCTGCCATTTTGTTATTTGTTTGCTGGTTATTTTGTGGTCTTCTCTTTCTTCTTTCCTTCCTTCCTATCTTCCTCTTATTAGGTGAGTGGAAAAGTAATTGCAATTTTTGCATCGTTGGAATTTGCCGTTTGATACTGACATACATTCTTAAATAAATGTGCTTATGTTATACATCGTTTTACTGGGCATTTCTTACTTTTTTTTGCTAATAACTTATTACTTGCTATGGAAATGATGTTAGACAAAAAGCAAGTTCAAGTGATTTTCTTTTTTTTTTTTTGAAAGAAGGAAAAAGAGAGGAAAGAAAGAAATAACAAAAGAAAGAAAAAAAAGAATGAAAGAGAGAAAGAAAGAGGAAGAGAAAGAGGGAGAGAGAATGGGATTCTTGTTCTATTGCCCAGGCTAGAATGCAGTATAAAAATGGGTATTAAAAATCTCTTTTATGCCAATAATTGTGCTTAACAATGGAGACAGGAAGGAATAGGGGATGAAAATAACAAACAAGCAGCCAACCAATATTTTATTTAAACCTGTGAAATGCTATGCAATTGCAGAGGAGTGATTTACTTCCAATTATG
>CAUYQU010021911.1:0-27480 GCA_963574635.1 Cheracebus regulus | reverse complement strand
ACTAGCGACCCGTGGGGCTGCTCCGCCTGGGAATCTCCTGATCTGGGGGTAATAAAAATCCGTCTGGAAATGCGACGTCCACTCACCCTCTGCACTTTCACTGGGAGCTGCAATCCTGAGCTGCTCCTAATCCGCCATCTTGAATCTCTCCTCCTGGTCCCAGCTTAATTTTAATAACATACAAAAACTCTACTACTATACTACTTCATTTCTACCCCTTTTTCAGTTACCAGTGTAACAAAATTACAACTTTATGCATTGCCTGTCCAGAAACATAGAATAAAATTTGGTTTCTATTTTCTTAAATGGTATAGGAAAATAAGTGGAATTACAAACCAAAGTTACAATAATACCAGCTTACATAATTATCATGCAAATACTTATACCAGAGATATTTATTTCTACATACATATTTGAGTTACTATCTAGTGTCTTTTTATTTTAAATTGAAACAGGGCTTAATTTAGCATTTCATTCTAGTTTAGTTGTTAGTGGTAACAAACTGACTCAGCTTTTGTTTTTCTGGTGATGTCCTAATTTTTTTCTTAGTTTTGAAGACAGTGTTGCCAGATATAGAAATCTTGGTTGACAACTTTGTTTCTTTGTTTGTTTGTGTTTTCTTTAGCACTTTAAATATACCAACGCATTGTCTTGTGGTCTCCAAAGTTTCTGACAAGGATCTACTGATATTCTTACCCATCACCCCTTACATGTGGAAAGTTGCTTCTCCCTTGTGACTTTCAAGATTCTCTATTTGGCTTTGGCTTTTAATTTGATTTAAATGTGCTTCAGTGTGGATATCATTGAATTTATTCTACTTGGAGTCTGTTGGGTTTCTTGGATGTTTGTGTACATATCTTTTATCAAATTTTGGAAGTTTTTCAACATCACTTTTTCAAATGTTCTCTTCGTCTTTCTCTCTCTCATTCTGAGACTCCCACAATGTATATGTTGGACTATTTAATGGTGTTTCCAAAATCACTCAGACTCTGTGCACTTTTCTTCAAACTTTTTTTTCATTCTGTACTTCAGAACTTTTTATCGTTCTATTTTTAAGTTCATAATTCTTTCTTCTGCCTGCTTATATCTGCCTTTCCATATCTCTAATAATTTTTTCACTTCAGTTATTGTAATTTTCAGTTCAAGAATTTATTTTTGGTTACTTTTTAATCCCTTTATTAATATTTCAATTTTTCATGCATTATTTTCTCTTCTTGACTTTGTCCTCTCTTGTTTTAGCTTTTTGAGCATCTTTAATACAGTTCTTTTAAAGTTAGCCTGCCATATGATCTGTCTCAGAAATAGGCTCTGTTTATTAATTCTGTTTACTTTGAATGGGCCATGTTTCTTATCTTTTCATATGATGTGATTTCTTTGTTGTTGAAAACTGGACTTTCCAATCTTATAATGTGGTAAATATGTAGATCCTTCTGGGCTCCTTCTTCTTCCTTAAGGTTTGCTAATTTATTTTGTTTTGTTTTGTTTCTTACTGTTGCAGAGTATCCATGTGCTGGTAATCACCTTAAGGTATGGATTTAATATCTTCTCAAGTCTTTCCTGAACCTATACTTTCCTTTGGTATGCATAGTCACTTTCCAAATTCCCCTGTATAGATAGTTTCTTCTGAACATTTCAGTGATTAAACATCTGCCACCACAAAGGGGGAAAAGGAGAAAAATGAAGCAGAGATAATACATTAAATTTTCTGGAAGTCACCCCAGCTAGAAGGGAACAGGATTGCAAAAGGAGGGCAATAATGGCTGCATGCCTCTGTGTCTGAATCTTCACTATCAAAGCAGCAATCAGCAGTCAGGGAACAAACCTTCAGTATTTGGTAGACAGAGAGTCCTTATCACCCACACTGGCTCCCACAAGCTGCTCTAGGTATCTGTATACAGGCTGTTTGCCATGGGGCCAGGAGACGGGGAAAGGGTAGCCACTACTAGGCCAAAAGATAAAAGTGACTGAAAGTAGCCATGATTTACCTTCCAAGCCTTCTCCTGGAAGTTGGAAACCTTCAATAGACTCCAGAGTTCCAAAATAACTACATCAAACAGATCCTGTCAGTACAATTGTTGTTTATGTGAAGAGATGTATTTCTGGTGCTTCTTGCTCTGCCATCTTCCCTCTAACTTCACCATGACTACTGACTCATAAAGTCACTTGCAAATTGTATCTTTCTTTAGTTAATTTATTCTTCCACTCTTTTGTAAACCATGTCATAACTTCTGTCTTCTCAAGCCTGGAACTCCTCTTCCCACATCTTTAGTCTCAGCTGATAGTCTTGCTTCTTATACTGACAAAATACATTTAATCAAAAGAATACTTTCACATGCTTCCATCACCATATCTACTTACATAGTAGCATTTGGTGTCCTCCAGGTATTTTGTCTTCTTTCCTGTGACTATGGATAAACCCCATCACCTATACGCAAGATCTCATCTCCTCCATTCTTTTCAAAGACACCACTCCAGTATTCCAGGAGTTACTTCCTCTGTCTTCTTCATCAACATTTTTTTTTCTTCCTACTGGAACTTTTCCATTGGCATAAAAAAACACTGTTTTTTCTTTTATCACTTAAAAGATGAGAACACATCTCTTAACTACACACTGTCCTCTATCCATTAACCCATATTTCTCTTTTTTTCATAGCAAAACTTTTTAAAAGAATCTAGACAAATTGTAATTTTGTTGTCTCATTCTTTCAGGAACCCACATATATTAGAATTTAACTCCCCAGTGAAACTGCTGAAACCAAATGCTTTCACACTGCCTGATCCAATGGCAAATTCTCCACCATTTTGCGAATTGGCCAATCAGTTTCATCTAACATAATTGACCATATTATCCTCCTTTAAACACTTTCCTGTGTTTTTCTCCATATCTTATGACTACTTCTCAAGCTCCTTTGCTACATTCTCCTTATTTCTTCTTCCTGCAAATTTTAGAACAAGGCTTAGTCTTATATCTGTTCTCTTTTCTCTCTAAATGCACTTCCTTTAAGAGCTAATCCAGTCTCATGCTTTTTATCCTTATTAATACAATTTTGGTTTCAAATGTGTATTCCCACCATGAATCTATCCTGTGAACTCCAAGCTCATATGTCCAACTGCCTACACACCATCTTCAGTTGGGGGTTATAGTAGCCTGTGTCTAACTAGCAGATAGAAACCATATGGTAGGTTAAATGGGGAAGTGTAAAATAAAGAATTATTAACTATTATAAAAGAGCAAAAGTAAAACATATGGTACCCTAGGACTGAGGGAGGGTACTCAAGCAAGGAAAAGCATGAAAGGAATTCAAACTTTACAAGAGAGGTTATGGTTTAGACTATTGGATAACAAAGAAGGCCAGTCTGTAGTTGCCAGGAAAGCAATGGGCCATTCTCTGGATTGCAGGTATGAAAAGGTGATCATTAGCCAGTGGCTTACAGAGGGAACTGGGGCACAGGCAGAGGAAGAAGGCCCTCAGAGACTGTTGGGACTCCAGTTTCCATGTTAAGGGGACTACCAAACAAAAAGAAAAAGGTTATCACCAGACAGGCTGAGGCTGCAAGGACACAGAGGGACCAGGTCTTGATCCTAGGGCAAAGGAGAATTCACTGGATGTCTTCACACCCATGCTTCTAGTGCCTAACCTCACAGAAACGGCAGGAAACTCTCCTTGCAATGCCCTCCAGCACTGTCTACTGAGAAGTCTTATCATTGTACTCACTTTAAAGGATAAAGCAATGCTATTATTTATCACAAAGCATGTATTGGAGCTGAGAGGCAATAAATTGATAACTGACACAAATGTCTAACAGGTTAACATGTCAAAACTGAACTCTTTGTCTCAACCCAAATCTCCTCTTGCAGTCTTCCCCATCTCAGTAAATGGGAATTCCATTCTTCCAGTTTATCAGCACAAAACCTTTGGAACTTTTCTGACTCCTCTCTTTTGCTCTCGTGCCACACTCATTATATTTACAAATAGTATTGGCTCTATCTTCAAATTAAATCTGGAATCAGTACACTTCTCATCACCTCTACAGCTACCATCTGGGTAGGAACCACCATCGTCTCTCTCCCTGATAATTACAATAGCCTTCTGACTTATCTTTATGTTTTCACTTGGTCCATTAAATGTTGGTTTATTCTCTAACACAGCAGCCAAAATGATCCTAACGAAACTAAAGCATAAGTCAGATTATGTCTCTTTTCTGTTTAACACTCTACCCATCTCATACTCTCAGGTGCAAAATGAATTGAAAGTGTTTTCACAGCCTAGAAAGCTTACTCAGTATGTCACCCTCTCCCATCTGTCTCATGTCCCTTCTGCTTAACACTGTACTCATCTAACGCTAGCCACGTTGGCATCTTTGCTTTTCTGCAAAAACAGCAGGCCCATTCCTACTTTAGGGACTTACATTTCTTTGCTCTGTTTTGAACACTTACCACAGATATATGCATGGCTTGCTCCTTAACCTCCTTTAGTTTTTACTCAAACATCACCTTTTGAGCAGGTATTTTGTGGCTACTGTATCTAAAATGCAATTAGATCCTAGAACGGTTCCAATGGTATGGTAGGTGTCCAATAAATTATGGTTAAATAAATAACAAAATCCTGCTATGAGGTGATCCTGTGAATGAAAGTCACATGCTGAGAAAGAGATGGCATGAACATGGGTTCCTGATAGTAGCACAGAGCCACCACACCAGCCCTGCAGTTACTCTCTCCAGATTTCTTTTAAGTAAGAGAAAAAAATATATTTATTTTATTTAATTCACTCTTACTCAGGAGTTTTAATTATATGCACCTGGTAGCTGACTAAGCCTGATAGCTCTTCCTATAGCTCACTGATTCTCAATCCTTGATTTATGTTAGAATCACCTGTAAAGTTTCAAAAACTAGTAATACTCAGTAGAGTCAGACATTACTATGTAGAAGCCTCCTAGCAATTCTACTATGCAGCCAGGATTAAGATTAATTGCTATAATCTTTTTTTGTTAAATGTTTTTGTATGATTATTTCAAAATAAATATAGTCATCCCTTGGTATCTGCAAGGTACTGGTTCCAGGACTGCTCACAAACACCAAAGCTGGTGCATATTCAAGTCCCACAGTCAGCCCTGCAGAACCTGCAGATATGAAAAGTGGCTCCCCTGGCCCTCTGTATATCCAGGTTTCACATCATGCTAACACTGTATTTTCAATGTGCACATTTGATTGTGGGTGGAGAACCAGCCAACATAGAAACCCAATTGTATTTATTTATTTTTTAAATCTGATTATAGGTAGACCCATGCAGTTCAAACCTATATTGTTCAAAGGTCAACTGCAGTTCTTGATTTTTGGTCCCAGTTTATGTAAAATGATGCTTGTATCAGCTACTGTTGGGTTATACCACAGAAGTAGAATAATAATAGCAATAATAAATACAATTTACATGTTATTTATACTTTACAGTGTCTTCACATAGCAACCAATTTTATTGAGAGAAATCTGATTGCTTTTTTATTTTGCAGAAGATGTAATCGCTTACTAAGTGAACGTATCCTTGGCTAGGTCTCTCTTTTCAAAATGACTTACCAGTATGCTCAATTCTTTGGTTTGTTCCAAATCTCACAATAACTTGGCATGGTTCAGCCCTTCTTCCTTGAAAGCCAGAGAGTGGAATGGAGCTTTTAACTGAAATGATTAGAGAAAGGAAGTAAGTCCTAGATCAATATCTTGTAGACCCTGACTTGAATAATTCCCAGTAAAGTCACTCAAAACCTAAAGAGTACAAAAAAACAACTAAACAAACTGAACAGGAAAGATGGATACTAAGACTGTAAAATAAGACTTTAAATGCCACTACAGAAGGGAGATTGCACCCTTATTGATTTAGGTTTGGGAATATTTTTTATTGCAGAACCAAATCTAGGTCCATTAAATTTAAAAAATAATAATAAGCCTGTAGACTCGCAGCATTTCTATGAGTTTATCTATAACCTAGACACCAGAGACCCAAATATCTATACCCTACAACAAAAAAGATGATAATTTCAAGAGTTTTATCTCACCTCTGATTCCTAGCCAGCCAATTTTAGCATTACTAATGGGTACTGTGATGGTTATTACTGAGTGTCAACTTGATTGGATTGAAGGATGCAAAGTATTGTTGTGGGTATGTCTATGAGGGTGATGCCAAAGGAAATTAACATTTGAGTCAGTGGACTGTGAAAGGAGACTCACCCTCAATCCTGGTGGGCACAATATATCTAATTAGCTGCCACTGTGGCCAGAGTATAAGCAGGCAGAATAAAGGAAAAAAAAAAAAAAAAAAAAAAAGAATAGACTGGTTTATCCTCCCAGCCTATATCTTTCTTTTATGATGGATGCTTCCTGCCCTTCAACACTGGACTTCAAGTTCTTCAGCTTTGGAACTTGGACTGGCTCCACTGCTCTTCAACTCAGAGATGGCCTATTGTGGGACCTCACCTTGTGATCATGTGAGTCAATACTCCTTAATAAACTCCTCTTCCATATACATGTATCCTATTAGTTCTGTCCTTCTAGAGAACCCTAATACAGGTACCCATGTTAAATGATAGGACAGTATCTTCAGGAGCCAAGAACAAAATGGGAAGGGTCATAGCAGAAATCCCTTCTCTGATCAAACTGGAGGATCAATTATGCCATACTTTCCATGCTTAGTAATAACTGTATTATTTTTATTATTGAGATGCAGTGTACCTTAGTGTTTACAAATGTCACAGAAATATTTTATGCCTCAGCTTTCTGATTAATAAAATGTGAATAATATATCTCTTAAGTTAGACTACCGCAGGGATTAAATGAGTTGTCACATAAAATGTTTTTTAAAAGTGCCTAATGCCTATTTGCTATTTTTATTTATATTGTTAGTAACATAATAATTTGTAATATCATCATAGAGAAAACTTTAACACAATATCAAACTCAGGCAAAATCTAATTGTTATGGAATAAATTGTGTCTCATGAAATTTGTATGCTAAGGTTCTAATCTATAGTACCTCAGAGTATGACTGTACATAGAGATAGGGTCTTTAAAAAGGTAATTTAGAAAAAATTAGGTCATATGGGGAGCCCTAATCCAACATGAGGGATGTACTTATTAACAGACACACACAAAGACCATGTGCACACAGTAAAGACACAGAGAGAAGAAAAGACAAGAAAGGCCTCAGGAGAAATTATCCTACTGATACCCTGACTTGGACATCTAGCCTCCACATTTTTGAGAAAAGAAATATCTGCTGTTCAACCCATAGGGTCTATGTACTTTGTTCCGGTGGCCCTAATAAACTAGTACAATAATGCATTTCTTTATTTTCTATAAATGTACTTAATACTTACTTCTTGCTCACTTCTTGCCAAGATAGTCAAAAATCTATCTCAGCAATTCTTGGGGACCCTCTACTACCAGGGTAATGAAGTATGCAAAGGTCTTAGGTAGCACAATGACAGGGGGTGGCTCCTGGGTCATCGGTCACCTGTACAATGTTTACTACCTAGACACTGGAGTCCATTCCACAGAGTCTGGAATCCACATCCAGCTTCTTCCTAACTGATGTTTTGGTGCACCACACTGAGAATGGATCAAATTTTGGCAAGCCTGAAACCCACCAATATTCCTCCTGAAATCTTGCTTCCTGCACACAGCACTGATAGTGAGCAAGGTTCCTGCTGTGGCCCTTGAGGAATCCCTACAGTGGTTCCACGTCCTTACACTGCCATCTGAAAATACCACAGATCTCCAGGTCTTGTAGTAAGGAAATTGGGTGTAAGAAAACTCTTTTCACAATAGTAAGAGTAATCCCTTTTATTTCTCTCAGGAGGCATTCTCTCCTCTCTTTCAAGGGCATCTAGAAAGAGGTATCTACCTTTTATCAAAAGGTATAGACTGTTAGAAAATGAAAATCTAGGTTGCAAGTAAAACTTCAGTTCTTTTCAAATTCAAAATGTCCTTGAGACAAAGAAGCATGGAGCCTGGTTACCTACTGAATGAAGGATATGAATGAGCAACAGAGACATAGCAATTGATCAATTGAGATCTTTTACCCTAAAATGTTACCAATAGTTTTTTACACAGATCCTTAAAGCCATATAAATGCAGTGGTTTCTATTTTTTTAAGTGTTTTCTTCCTCTCTCTTTCTCTTGTCACCTTATTAACATGCTTGTTCATTTGTAAAAGGGAACAGCATATCCAAGCAGAAAAGCGAGATGTTTCTACTGGCCAGGCTCCTCTTCTCTGGCCTCTATTCTTTTGATCTAAGAGATAGACAATCTGTCAAGAAGGGTTCTTATTTGCAAGCAAAAGAAATCAATCATGACTGAATAAATGGGAGGGAAATAAGAGTTTATTTTAAAAACTAATGGGTAGCTCTCTGAATGGCCAGGAGAGCCAAACCATCTTACTCAGAATAATGAATCTTGAAACAATGCCCCAGTTGAGGCTGCAAAACTGGGCTGATGAGGAAACTACTTCTGCCCCCAAAAACTAGAACACTGAGCGTCCTAGCTACAGTTGTCACTGATATATCAGGAACACAATTCTTTATTGGAGAATGAGTCACTTTCCATGTTTTTTGGTGTCACTAACTTCCTACTCAAAAACTGGTATGAGTGCCTCCAACAGAGAGAGCCCAAAGTATTTGCCCAAACCCCAGCTTCAAATCAGGCATTTTTAGTTTTTATAGTTTATATAGTTAATGTTTCTATAGTTTAAAGTTCGTTCTTTCTCCTACCAAGATTCATCTCACATAGGAAGAGGATGCAAATGCCAGTCAGACAAAAAGACTGAAAAAACAAACCTCTACAACAGAAAGATGGACAGAAAGCTGAAAGAGTAAACAAGACAGGAAGTTGGGGTATAATTAGAAATGCCTTTGGTTTCAAATAAAATATCTGATTAGGTATTTTTAAAAAGTAATTTAAAAACTAGAGGCAGACTTTTTTAAAATCACAGAATACAAAATCTGAGAGTAAGAACTTGTTGTTTTCATTAGCTCAGGAGAACAGCCATGTTAAGATTAAGTCAAAAGTTCTCTTGTCCTTTTCCTCCTAATTCCAAAATGGCTATTTTTGCTTCAAAGCAGAAAAAAGAGAGAGAGAGAGGATAAGAAGTGTCAACAGACTTCTCTACACATTTCATGAGCGAGAAACATTGGAACCAGTCCATACAAAATATATCATTGAAGCCACAAGCTAGAGCAATATTCTCCTTATGTGTGAAGTAACATGATCCTACAAAATTCCTTTAAATGATCCCAATTAAAACTACTTTCTAACAAATTTGTTCCTCTTTTGTTGCCAAAAATATAAGCATCCCAACCTTGAATGATAAATTTTATGAGTAAAAATCTTTATATTTTCAAAAATTTAACCATTAATTATGTATGGACTCATATGCAATAGAAAATATAAGTGACTACACATTATGTTACAAAATTAAAATCATGGAACTCAAGGGATAGTCACCTCATTTGCAACTGCCTTCCCTCTTAAAAGATATAATGAAGAATGGATAGACTACCTCATCTGCTGTTTCATTTATCTCTCCAATCATAGTTCTTAGGTCTTGCCAAGAGCAATCCCATTTACTTTAACTGTTATTAGAGTATTCATATTTTCATGCCTTTTCATCTGTTTTCTTGCTTCTGGAACTCTTTGAAGCCTTACTTTAGATGGCCTTGCTTGGTAACAGCTAAAATACCATTTCTAAGGTCCTGGGTGTCTTCCCCCATCATTTGTATAATTGCCACTATTGATGCTAGTTTGATTCTGGCATTCTAGACATTCCCTTATCTCATCCCCATGTTGCTCTTTATTTATATGGTAGTAAACAGAAGTCCATATCATATGTCTCCATATGAATGGGACATCAGAATTAAATGACACAGAAATGAAAATATTCCTGGGAAAATCACTCAGGATGCTCTGAGTTGGAGTCTATCCAGGCTGTGCTATTTATTATTCAGGTGACTTTGAGCATGTTAATTAATCTCTTGAGTCTCAATTTCATTGTATGTACCTTGCTGAGGTACATATTCTTGTGAGAAATCTCGTGAAGATTTGGAATATAGAATCTCTTTGAAGTCTATAACACTGTATAAAAGAAGAGGTAACAAAGACTATATGCTACTGTCTGATGTACTCTTTCATCCTCCTGAAAAGCATTCAGCAAATTCTGCTTATCCTTACCACTCCCACTTCCTGCTCCACTCTCCCCTTCAGGCTGGACCCCTGCTACCTGCTTCATCTTGACCTCAATATTCTTATTCAACATGGGAGATAGAGCAGGTAAACAAAAGAAGTTGGATTTTGTTAGGTTCTGCTCGGGACCAACTACAGAGGTCAATCTGGTTTTAATTACTTTATTCTCTTTGTCAGAATTCCAAGTAGCAGGTACTGGTCTCTATATTAGTGGTAAAGGCCAATTATTTATTTCACAATATTGAAGTCTGTAGCCTGTATAGCTGATTTCTCTTATCTTTCCAGTCCTATCTGACACTTAGCTCCTGATCTGGGCCTTTGCTACAGATTCTACATCCATCCTATGGGTTAGCTACGTTGCATATCAGGATTCTTGATACTTGGCTTTAGCCTAGCAATTTGTTTCATTGTGCTTCCTCTTTTCTTGAGAAAGGGACAGTAAAGTGTTTAAAGTGAGTGTATAAAGTCACCTATGGTCAGATTAGACCACTGCTTTCATATCTTTATGACTAATGTTCCATGAAGCTGAAACTAATTGACATGAATTTTATAAAGGCAGGGAAGCCCATAAGCCAGGTCTGACATTACACACCCACTTCCTTTTGAAGGATTCCTTTTGGCAGTTAATCCAAAACATGCTCAAAACCTAAAGGAAGATATACAGCATTAACTTGTAGTTTTCTCCTCCATCTTTATTTTTTTACTCTCTCCTTAAGACTTTTTTTTAGATGATGTCTTTTTTGCCTGCAGGACCCCTACTGACAATTTTAGTTTGTCTTTGATTTTTTAAATTTCTTGATATATGCATGAAGCAAAGTGCCTGTTTTACTGTTTTTGGTTTTTTTTTTTTTTAATCTCCACAGCTTTTGTCTTTCAATGTTTATACTTTGGTAAATTTAACTCAACTTTTTTTCCAAAATGAATAAAGAAAATTTTTCTTATACAGAACATCATTTTTACATATACTATTTTTTAAGTGTGTCCCAGCTTTTTCTCTTACCCGTGAAGGACTCTGTCCATGAAAGCCTTTGTGGTGTTGGGGACTCAGGGGACCAACTGTCCACCAGCAAACATGAGAACAGCTCAGCACATGCATTCTCTGGGGAAGACTTGCTTCCTGAATGACCATTTTCAAAACTGTCCAAGAGTCCAGAGCCCTGTAGCAAGATGACAAAAGAACCAAAATCTGAGTTTTAAAGGAATTATTCATTTTTGAAATTAGAAATCAAACAAGCAGTCCCCTCTCCAGTTATCTAAAGAATTGCCATTTGTGGGAAGAAAATAAGTTTCTCTATCCAAACACTGGAAAGAAAAAAAGTTTCTAACTGAAACATGAGAAATTTCTCTTGGAAGATTTGTCTTCCTAAAAACTTTGTTTTTACATACCATTCTTTCATCATGGTATTACAGTTACTCCCTATTTCCTGTGACTCTATCCACTGATTACTTCAACAAGAATTTTTAAGGTTCTCTTGGGGAAAAAGAGTGTGCTATGCAGGGTGGGGCAGCTTATGTGAGAGAGGAGATCTGAGTGTGTTTTGCTGCATGGAGGGCAAGCTAAAATGCTGGAGGATATTGGGGACAGAAAGCTGGAGGATGCCAGAGAAAGATGAGAGTGCCAGATGAGTGACAGCTCACACTCCCACTTGCTTATACAAATAAAAGTTATGGTACTGGCTCCCATAACTGAGAAAGGTGATGCAATGGTGTATAATATAAAAAAGGAAGAGCTGCAGTACCAGAGCCTGCAGATAGGAGAGGGAATTCAGAAGTCTTCATCTTTTTGCCACCTCAGGTGTCTACATTCCTTTACTGGGCTTACTATTCCTCTTAGTCATCAGGGAAAGTGGCTATCAGATGGGTTTTACTTCAATCCTGCCCCATACATCCTCACAGAAATTACTTCTCTTGTGTTCATATAAAATAAGCAAACAAAACAAAAGAAGTCTCTGGTCTTACTTATAGTGTTGCGAGATTTAGCAAACAAAAATAAAGTTAAAATTGATTTTGAGATAAAGAACAAATAGTACTTAAGTATAAATTGTATCAGTATGAATATATTCCATATATTGAGAAGATTTCAATGGAGTTGAAAAATCATATCCTAGACCTCTACTCATGTTTATCTGAAATTTAAAATTAAGTGAGAATCCTATATTTTGTCTAACAATTCAGTATACTTGGGTCTAGCTCCCATCCCAGAGCAAACACTATGCTAGGTCAAGTCTGAGCCCTATAAATACCCCTGTCCCCATCCAATCCAAATACGAAGGTGAAGTCTGATACCAGAAGAGCAGTAATGAAGGAGAGATGCACTGCATGTACAGCCAAAAATAATAGCTATCCAACTCCATAACAGAGATGCTTAAAAGTAGGTAAAGAAAAGCCAAGGAAAAATAAGTCAAACTTATTCACCATTTGCCTGAAAAAGAAGATGCCGATTAAAATTGTTTTTCACTGTTGATGATCCACATTATTATGCATTTCCACTGATTACAGGACAAAGTCATGGAAAACCCTCTTTTGATGATTTTAGAAAGCAGAATAATTCCTACATAATTGACACATTCCTATAAAAGACAAGTAGTAGGGGTGGACTAAATTACTATGTTTTGATATTGAGACATTGCCAGGATTGTAGCCAGTCTTATTTTACGGTATTCCTAGGATTCAAGAAGCTTTGTTGAGCTTCTCTAAGTGGTGATTATAAAATAATAAGCAAAACAGTATGTTGGCTCTGCCATCAGGCAGGATGACAGAAATGTAGGCTTGTCTGAGTTTGGCAACAGCATACTTAATTACATTGACAATGTGTAGCTGTGTCATTTCTTAGGAACTAATTATTCTTTTGGAAAGAAAATGTCCCTAAGGACGTAGTTTTTGAAATACAACTTTTTGACCAAACACTTTAGAAACAGTGTTTCAGATGATGATGACCAAAAGTTGATATGATGGCTTGAAACTTTAAAACAAGGATAACCATTTTAAATACCTATATTCCTTTACAGAGATAATGTAGGTAGAAATGGCTATGGAATTGCCACAAAGTATTCCCCTTATAAAATTTCAAAGGTGAAGTATGATTTCTCAGAGGAAAATCAGGCTTTAAAACTAAAATGTTCTATGTAGAATGAGAAAAGTAATTTTTTCCTAACATCAATTTAAGTAGGAGGAACCAATGCTGTGGGTAAATAGTGCTTTATCAAAGATCATTTAACTGTAATGAATGAATTTGATCTGACAATGTAACTAGCATAGAAATCATCAAATACTAATGTGTATTTATGTGCATGTGTGAGAGAAAGGTACACACACACACACACACATATACACAGAGAGAGAAAGACAGAAAGACAGAGAGAGAGAGGATTTACATCGTGAGGGAAGAGCCACACACTATTTCCACTTTGAAAGACTGAATAATGAAGACTGCTTTGGACATCATATAGAGAAAGAGACATGGTCTATGGCAACTGTACAGTTCTCAACCAGCTTGTGACTCTCCCTCTTTCTCTTGCAGGTTTACCTTTCTTTTCCTCTTACCCATAAAATTTGGGCATTTCTCAAAGTTCTTTCTCTATACTCCCACCCTCAATGCCTGTAATAGAACTACCCCTCTTTGGACATATAGCTACAGTGTGGGTTTGAACTCCAATGCACAACTCTGGAGTCCCAGTCACGTTGTAGTCTATGTGCCAGACAAACCTGTCAACTTTTATGTGGCAGTCAGCTATGGATAATCCAAATCTATCTCTACTCCCTTTTGTCTTCTGGTCTCTGAGTGCAAAGTTCTACATGCTTATCCAACTGTTCCTTTTAATTGGAAAATAAATGCCAATTTTATTTATTCACTAAGAGTAGAAGTTTTTGGTTTGTTTGTTTTGGATTTTTTTTTTTTAGAAACCCCCTTTATTTTCTCTCCAAGCACACACCTATTTCCTGCCTTTAAGTAATGTATGCTCTGAAAGGGGAAAAAGGCATTGAGATACAAAAGCACATTATAAGACAGAAAACTCTATATGCCATTTCCTATTGTGATGTGGCAAGGAAAATGGCTTCAGCCAGGCTAAAATGTAATGGCTTCTCAGGCTCACAGGCTATGTGCAGGCTCACAGGCTAGTGATAAGGCACTATGATTAACCAGGCCAACGCCAGGTGCAGACACCAGCCTCATTTCAATGGAATTCAAGAACTTGCCACTCAGGGTTGCATGGGCCCTGAGAAGAAACCCCCTTGTCTCTAGCTGCTGGCCTTGGCTTCTGAACAAACTGCTTGCTTACTGATATTGGGAGTTTTCACTGTCTCTAACTGCTGACCTTGGCTTCTGTACAAACTACCTGCTTGCAAAGATCCCCAGTCCCCCACCACAGAAAATCCCCAGCCCCCCAAAAGTGTTGTTTAGCATAAAAGCCCAGTTCTCCCTCAACTCGGGGCCACGGGTTGGAGAGACATGAGTCCTCCATGGTCGCCGGCAATAAAGACCCTGCAATTCCTCATACTTTTGTCTTGGTGCTGATCTTCTTATCTCGCTAAAAATACAACACAGGCACGGTGCATGGAGGTCCGCATGTGGAGACATGGGGACCGGTCACACCCGTGGGGGTCTCTGGGGCTAAGAGACTCTGGTCGCTCTGCCCTCCATGGCTCCCCTGGGAATCAGGTCCGGGTGGTCACAAGGACCTCCCATTCCCACCCCCACCACAGTCGAACAAAAGGCTTTCCCCACAGACTGAGGGGCAGCCCCTCCCTTCCCGATGCTCTCGGAAGGGGTCCTCGGTGGGGTGGCCTCCCATGGGTAGGGCCACTAGGCCAGAACTATGGAAGACCTTTCCGTGACTGGAACCATGTGCCGGAACGGTCTGGGGGATCCAGGAGGACTGACTGACCAGTAGCTGAGCTGAGTGAGGAAACAGAAGCCTGATCTCCATTACTCTCAGTGACGTGAGGCACAGCAGGCAATGTTCTAACCGTATTTCCTCCTAGGAACTCTGCCCAGCTCCTCCTGTGTCTGCCTCAAGCATGGGGCTCCCCACCTTGTGAAGGTCTCCCCATCATGGCACTTTGGGAAGCTTTTTCCTAGAACATCCAGGGAGTGATGAAATGCAAGCTCCCAGGCAGAAGCTCACACCCCAACATGCCACCATGTGGTTCCCAGTACCTGGCTGAACTCCTTGCAGGTGGGAACGAAGACATCTTATTCTACATATGGGCAAAGGACTCAGGCAAACTTGGTTCTATGCTACATTTTGCATAGGCAGTGACAAGGACAGTAATCTGCATCTAAAAACAGCGACTTTGGCCAGGCACTGTGGCTCATGCCTCTAATCCCAGAACTTTGGGAGGCTGAGGCGGGCAGATCATTTGAGGTCAGGAGTTTGAGACCATCCTGACCAACATGGTGAAACCCCTCCTCTACTAACAATACAAAAATTAGCTAGGTGTGGTGGTGGGCACCTATAATCCGAGCTACTCAGAGGCTGAGGCAGGAGAATGCTTGAACCTGGGGGCGGAGGTTACCGTGAGCTAAGATTAATCGCACCACTGCATTCCTGCCTGATCAACAGACAAACAAACAAACAAAGCCCACATCTACTTTCTCAGTAATACTTCGTTGTGGATGACTCCTGCATCGAGGGCAGCTGGAGCTGTCCGGAGAGTGGCCAAACTCTATTCTTCCTTCCCTTCATCCCTTCTGTGGCTCTGCCTAAAAATACTTTTAACCTTGCCCTATGGCTGCCCGACTCCTGGCCTAGGAATAAGCCCAGAAACTTTAAAAACAAAGATAAGACACAACACAGCCCCTGGCAACCCAAATACTAAGCAACAAACATGAAATTAACAAACCACAGGCTAGGTGCAGGAAACAGGAAATCCGGCACTATACAGAACTTTTCACCACAGCCCGGAAGACAACCCTTAGGCCAAGGCCCTTGCTCTTATGACCCTCAAAAGTCCAATGAAGCCCCAAGGAAGCCCCAGCATCATAACTCTAGGGAAAAGGGTCAAGGTGTTAGGATGGAGGGCTCCCTGTGGACCACCTGGCTACCAGCTTTTTTTATTTTTGAGACAAAGTCCCACTGTGTCACTTGTCACTTGGGCTGGAGTGCAGTGGCGTGATCATGGCTCACTGCAGCCTTGAACTCCTGGGCTCAAGCAGTTCTCCTGTCTCCGCCTCCTGAGTAGCTGGAACTACAAGTGTGCACCACTCAGGCCCAGCTAATTTTTACATTTTTTTGTAGAGATGGGGGGCAGATTTTCCTTTGTTGCCCAGGCTGGTCTCGAACTCCTGGCTTCAAGTGATCCTTCCCCTTCTGCCTCTCAAAGTGCTGGAATTATAAGCATAAGCCACTATGCCCAGCCCTGCCACCTTCTTCTGAGGCCCTTATTCCTCAAAGTGTAATTCCAGACTAGTAGGAATGTGGTCTCACCTGGGCATCTGCTATAAATGCGGCCCCTCAGGCCCCACCTCAGTGCCACTGAAGCGGAACCTGCTCATAAACAAGTCGCAGAGGGGGTCGTGGGAGAAGCCTAGATAAGGCCCATCTGGAAAGAGGCAGAGTCCCCCGGGGGCTAGTACCTCAGGATTCTCAGCTTTGGGGGCCCCAGTGGGCCCTGAAGCCTTTGGCCTTGATGAGAGAAATCTAGATGCCTCCTGCCTCTTCCTTATTCGCTGCTTGCCCTGACACAGCAGGGTGCAGAACAGCTTCCCCTCCTGTGGTCAGTTCCTGCCCAATCAGGAAGGAACGCTGGCTTTGTAATCCTTTCTCAGTTCTTTATCTGGCCAATAGGGTCAACAACCAGACAGTAAGTTCAGCTCCTATCCATGGGTCCCTGCCCTGTCCCTTAACCTGAGAGCAGATGCCCCAGTTTCCACATAAGCAGGTGCAGTTCACAAGTGAATCACTTACCCTGGGAAGGTGTTTTCAATGCCCTTATGGCTCGGTTCTCTGCCTCCTGGATGGACTTAGGGACTCTGGGGTATGTGGCTGAGGGAATGGGAACTCCAGGCCACATGCTAAGCATGGTGTTTCATACAGCCATTGTCCTCAATGATAAGTATCTAAATTATTATTTTTAGATATAAACTTAAGAACATATTGTGGAGGAAAATGCAAAATCCAAACAAATTCTAGGTTAAAAGAGGAGACTCCAAGAAACTTCCGGGTTATTGGCAGGTGGCTGCTTTGGACCACAGGGGTTGGGAGGATGAGGAAGCAGACCTGCAGGGGACTTTCGTCTGCCTTTGGAGGACTCCAGTGAAAGGGTCTGAGGAACACCACCTTTTCTCATCTCCCTGGAGACCATGGTGGGTGGCCTGGCCCTCCAGGCAGCCACAGTGCTCCCAGCAGCCTCTGGAGTGCCCATGGCCACATGCCCACTGATAGCCTTTGGCTTCAAGAGATCCCAGTGATGGGTCTCAAGGCCCCAACAAGGTCTTCAAGGCAATCTGAGCCATATGAACTTAAAACAATTAGATCCCAAGAACAGAAACAAGGACACTGTAAGTTTCTTCTGTGGTTCGTTGTCTCACAGAAATCCTAACCACAGAGGCCATGCATTCCAGAAGGGCTCGGGGTAGACATAAATATGAAGTCATCAGGGCAGGAAAAGAGCTAAAAAATTAAAAGCTCCATTCTCTTCCTGAATCACCCACAAAACAGCTCCAGGCAAGGCCCACATCATCTGGACCACTGCCATAACCATAGAGATACCGAACTGACACATCAGAAGTGTGATGACACAGGACCAAGGGTGCGAGTTACCAAAGCCCATGGCCATCAGCAGGAACTACGACCTGGGCCAAGCAAAGAGAAATGGCTCCTAGGGAAATCTACCTGGTGCTGGGTGGCCTACAGGTTTGGGGGTGGAATTAGGAGACTGACAAACTTCATAAAGACCAACGTGGGCAAGGACCCACAAAAGGGTCCTAAGACTTGAAGGAGGCAGTAGATCCAAAGGCTCTTCAGAGATGGATGAGAGAAATCAGAGGTGAGAGATGCGCTCAGAGAAATTTAGAAACTTAGTCTGGCTCACAAACAGAGCAAACTTTAGAGCCAGGACAGAACCCAGGTCCGAAAAATGCCACACTCTGACCTCTCCCCTTAACCTCTGGTCATTCATTCCATTCCAGATTACTCACCTCAAAAAGAGCCCTCAGGCTGTGCATGGCTGTAATCAGGCTCATGCCTGTAAAATGGGAAACTGAGGCAGGAGGATCACTTGAGCCCAGGAGTTTGAGACCAGCCTGGGCAACACAGGAGACCCTGTCACTACAAAAAATAGAAATAAATTAGTCAGAAATTATGGCATGTGCCATAGTCTCAGCTATACAGGAGGCTGAGGTGGGAGGATCTCTTGAGCCCGGGACATAGAAGTCACAGTGAGCCATGATCACGGCACTGCACTCCAGCCTCGGTGACAGAGCACAAGCCCATCTCAAAAAAAAAAAAAAAAAAAAAAGCAACAAGAGTGACTGGCACCACACAGAACAGGCCAAGCTGGATGTGATGAGAAGACAGACACAGTGCCACTCTGTGAGGTTCACAGGTAATCCCCCCCTACTGCCCACATCTGTTCCTTGGGCTACAGTTTTTCTTTTGAGATGGAGTCTCCCACTGTCACCCAGGCTCGAGTGCAGTGGCACAATCTCCGCTCACTGCAACCTCCGCCTCGGGCTACAGTTCTCATCAGAGCAGTACACAAACATCACAGGGGCTCCCTTCTGCTCTCGCTCTCCTCTCCTCTGTCTTGCCTGTCCTCCCTCTGGATGAGGCTCTAAGGAGCAGGAGCCAAGGAGGGAAGAGGGCTGGATAAACCTAGCAGTGGACACTCGGAATCCCAGGCTGTTGCATGAAGACAGGGTTCTAAGTTCAGGAATGCCACCTGCTGAGAAGGCAAGCTGCAGCCCACAAGAAGTCTGAGGTCAGGGGGCAAAGCCACAGCCAGGACTCACCTAGGCTGCCAGCCGCTGAGCCCACAGCATTGCTGTGGGTCTTTTTAGAGAAGCCTTTTTAGCAGCCCCTCAAATGAAACGTGCAAAACAGTGGAGGGCCAGAGCCTGGGGAACAAGTTGAGCGGGAGACCAAAGCACAGCCACAGGTCCTCTCATCCAACAATAGCTAACAAGAATCAACCAGGAGCCCACTCTGTGCTGGGTCCACACTAGGCAAGGACATCAAACTCAGTGCCTGCCCTTAGGAGCTTACGGTCCAGAGGGCGGAGGCAGTGGGAGGGCAGTGCAATAAACAATTAGTCATATGCTAAGTTGAACCACGCAAAACTGCCATTTTTGTAGGTCATCATCGGTTAAATAATTTCATATGATTGTCTTAAATACTACAAAGAAAACGAACAGAAAGTAGTCATTAAGAATAACAAAGGGGCCGGGCACATTGGCTCACACTTGTAATTCCAGCACCTTGGGAGGCTGAGGCAGGAGGATCACTTAAGCCCAGGAGTTTGAGACCAACCTGGGCAACATGATGAAACCCTGTCTGTACCAAAAATACAAAAAAAAAAAAAAGTAGCCAGGCATGGTGGTGTGTGCCTGTAATCCCAGTTACTTGGGAGGCTGAAGGCAGGAGGATGGCTTGAGCCTTGGGGAACGGAGATTGCAGTGAGCTGAGATCGTGCCACCATACTACAGCTTGGGTGATAGAGCGAGATCCTGCCTCAAAAACCAAAAACAAAACAAAGACTAACAAGGAGCTTGCCCTATCTAGACAGGGCGGTGTGGGAGGGCTGGGAGACACGGTAGCATTTAGGAAGACAGCTACAGATGAGAGTGAGAGGAAGGGCCTCCAGCACTGATATCGGAACAGCTGTGTGAGGGAAAGATAGCAGCATCCCAAGCTCACATCAGGGACAGGTGGGGCCTGCAACCCATTTCCCCAAGACCCCTAGAAATCAGCAGTCTCTGAGCACAGGGATGGAAGGTCCCATTCCTGAGCCCCTGGCACTGACAGGCCACCAGAAGCCCCCTAACTTGGTATATATGACAGAGTCTGCTCTCATGAGGGAAGCTTTCAGTGAAAAACACAACGAATGTGATGCACACTGTGGTAGACTGACTCATCCAACTCTCTACCCATCCCTATAGCCTTGCTCCATGCTGTGTAACTCACTGGACCCTCCCACCTTTCCACCCGGGCTCATGTGACCATGTGAGCTGCTCTGACCAATGGGATATTAGCAAACTTGGAGCAGAGGCCTAAAAATATGTCCTTGCATCTCTGCTGTTGCTTCTGCCCTCTGTCACCATGAGAAGTGGACACCTGGGCTGGTTTGCCGGTCCCAGAAGGAGGGTGACAGGCAAGAGAAAGAGCGATGAGCCATCCCCAGTCACCCTTGCTTAGGCCATCCTAGATCAGCTGATCCCCAGATATCTCATCGAGCCCAGCCAAGGTCAGGAGAGTTGCCTGGTGACCACCCTGGCTGACTGGGTAATGAATGCAGATAGCTGTCTGCCATGAGGATTCATGGCTGTTTGTTACACCACGTTGGTATGACAATGGATAACTGAGAAAACAGTGGGTACTTCATATTGACAATTGAATAAACAAGTTTCTATTTCATTTTGAAAAAATAGTGGTTTAATAAATTACCAATTATGCAAACTACAGTACCTTCTATACAGGTTTTCTACAAAAATATATCTTGCGCTGTGAATTGATCTCTCCATCAACCGTACACATGACATCTAAAGGAAAACAAAAAAGAATCACTAACTCAGGGGAAGAGGAGATAGCCCAGGGTCCTTGAAAAATGTCTGTTACTCCCACTGCCTGGGGATTTTGCTGAATATGAGAATCAAGGGAGCAGAAAGAGTGAAAAAGGAGGACCTCCTCACTCCCCTGCCGGGTGGAGAAGCCATATCTGCCACCAGGCTCAGATTGTGTTCTCCTTCCACCCTGACCTGCCCCATACCCCAAAGCTGCATGCCTGGCCCAGCAATGCCGAAGCTGAGGGCTCATGAGCAGCCTCCTCTTTGATGGGAGAGATGAGGCTCAACTGGAACACGGCCAAGCACTGGAAAAACTGTCCAATGCTGTCCACTTGAGGCAACATGCAGTGACTACCATGGATCTATTAGGGTGACTTTGCTTAAGCGGAGGGACCACATGCATGAGGTACAGCCCCTGAAGGTTGGGGTGGGGGTGACGTTCTGGGGGCTTTGCCCATAGAAACTGGGAAGGACGATGCCCGAGAGGGAGGAATATGGCCCGACAGCGCCCCTCCCTGCCAGGATGCTCACACCCTCCACAGACAATCTTGCCCTTTGTCCAGCATTCTTCCAGGAAGCAAGAGGTACCCACCCTGACCCTTGATGCCAGGCAGACAAACACTACTCTCACTTGGCCATGGCCCACAGCACCCATGGGACCTGGACCAACATATTCAAGGCAGATTCAAAGCCATAACCCAGGCACTTCCTCCCTTTCCCTGCCATCCCTCTGTTCATCCATCTCTGCCCATCCATCTTCCTTTCCATTCTTTCATCTTCTCTTTCCTTACTTCCTAGCTCGCCATTCATCCCTCTGTCTCCTTCTGCTCATCCTTCCTGGTCTGTCGGTCTGTCTCTGCCTCCTGAGGCAGATTTCCTTAAGTAGAGGAGCACACTTGCGTCCCCTCCTATTCAGATATTATCAGAGAAAATTTAGGTTTGCAATTGAGTGTCTGCTCAGGAAAAGCGAATTAGCAAAGGCAAATGCGCTAAACTTAGATCTTCCAATTTGTGGATTTGTGTCATTTAGATAGATATTTGGGGAGATGGAAATTCTCATTCACCAAAAAGGTCCCGCTCACATCTTTCAAATTTAAAAGACAGACTTATAAAATAATAATAACTATTGTTGCAGGTACCCAGACCAGGATCGAACTGTCCAGCCCAGCAGCTGTGCCAATGTTAACTGGCTGTAGGGATAGTCTGTCTCCTTCACGAAGAGCCTTAAAGCTGGCATCATAGGTTGTGCTTACAGCTTTGAAACACAGGCACTGATCAGGACCTCCTCAGCCCCCTTTCTTCTAAGAGACTATCCCTAGATGCATCCTCATTGATGGAACAGGCCTAAGCAGCCATGTTTGTGCCCTGAGTCATGTTACCAACAGCTGATTGAATCAGGGCTCTTCACCTGACCCAAGCTAAAGCAATGAGATTCTTTGTCTCAGTAATTTGAACTAAGAGCCAGATCCCATGAAGGTTAGATTAGTGGTTCTCAAATATGAAAACAAAGCATGCGTTCAAGTCACCTGAAGGGCTTGATAAAACACAGATTGCTGGGCCTCATCCCTAGAATTTCTAATTTAGCAGGTCTAGGATATGACTAGAAAATGTGCATTTCTCTTTTATTCCTTTCTTTTCTTTTTTTTTTTTTGAGACAGAGCCCTGCTCAGCTGCCCAGGCTGGAGTGCAGTGGCAAGATCTCAGCTCACTGCAACCTCCGCTTCCTGGGCTCAAGTGATTCTCCTGGCTCAGCCTCCCCGAGTAGCTGGGATTACAGGTACCTGCTATCATGCCCAGCTAATTTTTGTATTTTTTTAGTAAAGACAGGGTTTCACCATGTCAGCCAGGCCGGTCTTGTGTAGGGGGGCAATCTCATAAGTGCCGAGGCAGAAGCAAAAGGCCTCAGCCTATTTCCATATAAATAATGAAGATGAAAGTAACTAGAAATATAACCGGAGTAGTTATTAGTTATTCATATGTGATCTTAATTCTTTTACGAATGCCTCTCAGGTTGGAAGTGTGAACCTGGGGTGACGCTGTGAAATGAATGACACCAAGGCAAGATGCTTTAAGACCTCTGTCACGCCCGCATAAGGGCTGCTGGAGGGTGCCTCGGCTGTGCGGCAGCGCCAGCGCTGTGAAAGCACCCCATTTGGCCGGTTAGAGAAGGAGATGTCCAAAATGGCCGAGACATCTCCTTCCTGGGGAAGTTTGGAGAAAACTCTGCTTCTCCAAGCTCTTGTGGTAAGGCCTGACAGCTGTCAGGCAGGCCCACAGACATCCGGGGGTTAACTGTCTCTATGTGATGCTGTGCTTCAGTGGTCACGTTCCATGTCTACTCTCATGTTCTGCTTCTGCACCTGATTCCTTTTTTCTTAGAAAAGATAATCAGTAATTGTAATATAAATCTTAATGTTTTAGTTCTTTCTTGATAAGTATGGAAAAAGTGCTGATACATTATGTTCCTTACCTTACTTCGGGTGCCAGAAATTACTGAACCCCTACCTGAATGACACGTGATGTACTTGACCCTATCCTGCCACGCCCTATCCACCCTGCCCCCAGTCTCCAACCACCAAGACCATGCCCTACCTACCCCGTCCCCAGATTTGCAACTCAATAAAAGTGAGAGCGTGTCCTGGCATTCGGAGCCACTGCTGGTCTCCACGATTTGGGTAGCAGTGGACCCCGGGCCCAAACTCTCTTTTCTCTATCTCCGTGTTTTGTGCCTTTTATTTCTACAACTTCTCATCTCCGCACCAGCCGGGAGCAGCTCACAGAACCCTGTAGGGCTGGACCCTACATTCTTGAACTCCTGACCTCAAGTGATCCGCACGCCTCGGCCTCCCAAAGTGCTGGGATTACAGGCGTGATCCACTGCGCCCAGCAGAAAATGTGCATTTCTAACAAGTTTCCAGGTGATGCTTCTGCTGCTGGTCCAGGGACCACACTTTGAGAAGAACTGAGTTAAAAGGCATTGAGCCCAGCAGTGATACGTCATACAGATGTGATACATCATACAGATGTGAGCTCAGAATGCTGGCAAGAGGGGTCCACCTGGCTGGCTGAGGTTTGTGGGTGGGGGCACTGGAGGCTGGCCAGTAGAGAGCTGCAGAAGCCAGAAACCTTGGCCCCAGACAGGCCTGCACAGCACTGAAGGCCCAGCCTGGCTTCCTTGTGAAGTTTCCCTTCCTAGCAATCACATACCCCAAGTCTGAAGAAAATGTTTAAGAAGGTTGAAACTGAGCCTCTGAAACATACCTGAGGACGAGTATGCCTATCCAGCATGGTGAGCTGCACATACGTCTGAAGCGTAAGGCCCCAGCGAGAGGCATCGCGATACATCAGGCCCTGCAAAAGGGAAAACACAGCACTTTCTGTCAAAGTGGCATCTGCAGGACCCTGGTCTCACAAAGCACTGAAAGACAGCTCAAGAAACCTGCACAGGCAGAGTTGGAGCTGGAGATGAACCCAGCATGATCACGGGGCTCTGACAGCAATGCGGACAAAGGCAGATACTAAAATAATTATAGGACGGTACAGTAACAGCTATAATAGGAGCCTATGGAAAGTTGCCAGGGGACTAGAGCAATTAGGCCAGACAAAGAAATGAAGGGCATCCAAATTGAAAAGGAAGAAGTCATCTTAATCTTCTTCATGGACAATATGATCTTACACTTAGAAAAGTTTAAAGACTCAGGCCATTATCCTGAGCTAATTAATGTAGGAACAGAAAAACAAATACTGCATGTTCTCACTTCAAGTGGGTACTTAGAAGTGGGTACAATGGGTACTCATGGACATAAAGATGGCAACAATAGACACTGGGGACTCCTAGAGTGGGGAGGAAGGGAGGGGGCAAAGGTTGAAAAAATACCTATTGGGTACTATGCTTAGTACCTAGGTGATGGGATCCATCATTCCCTAAACCTCAGCATCATGAAATATACCCAGGTAACAAACCTGCACACGTACCCCCCAAAACTAAAATAAAAGTTGAAATTACCAAAAGAAAAAAAAAACCTTAAAGACTCCACTAAATAACTGTTAAAACTGATGAACAAACTCAGTAACATTGCAGGATACAAATCAACATCCAAAAATCTGTAACACATAGATACACCAACAGTGAACAATCTAAGAAAGAAACCAAGAAAGGAATCCCATTTGCGATAGCTACAAAGAATATAAAATACTGGCTGGGCACAGTGGTTCATGCCTATAATCCCAGCACTTTGGGAAGTCGAGCCAGGCAGATCACTTGAGGTCAGGAGTTCAAGGTCAGCCTGGCTAACATGATGAAACCCCATCTCTACCAAAAATACAAAAACTTCGCTGGGTATGGTGGCATGTGCCTGTGATCACAGCTACTCTAGAGGCTGAGGCATGAAAATTGCCTGAACCCAGGAGACAGAGGCTCCAGTGAGCTGAGATTGCACCACTGCACTTACAGCCTGGGCAACAGAGTGAGACCCTGTCTCTAAATAAATAAATGTAAACTACCTAGGAATCCATTTAACCAAAGAAGCAAAAGATCTATACAAGGAAAACTATAAAATGATGATGAAAGAAATTGAAGAGAACAGACAAAAAATGGAGATATTCTATGCTTATGGATTAGAAGAGCTAATATTGTTAAAATGACAATACTACCCAAAGAAATTTACAGATTCAATGTAATTTCTATCAAAATACCAATGACATTCGTCACAAAAATAGTAAAAAAAATCCTAAAATGGATATGAAACCACAAAAGACCCCAAACAGCCAAAGCAATCCTGAGCCAAAAAAAAACGAAGTTGGAGGCATCACACTATCTGACTTCAAAATGTACTACAAAGCTGTAGTAACAGCTAGGCACACTGGCTCTTGCCTATAATCCTGTCACTTTGAGTGGCCAACGTGGGAGGATTGCTTCAGGCCAGAAATTCAAGCCCAGCCCAAGCAACATACCAAGACCTCATCTCTACAGAAATTAAAATAAGGAAATTTAGCCAGACATGGTAGTGCACACCTGTAGTCCCAGCTACCTGGAGGCTGAGGCAGGAGGATCGCTTGAGCCCAGGAGTTCAAGGTTACCGTGAGCTATGACTATGCCAACTGTGCTCCAGCCTGGGTGACAGAGCAAGACCCTGTCTCTAAAAAAAGATTAAATTAACAAAATGCTATAGTACTCACATCAGCCTGGTACTGACATAAAAACAGACACAAAGACCAGTGGAACAGAATACTCAGATATAAATCCATGCATTTACAGCCAACTCATCTTTGACAAAGGTGCCAAGAACATACAATGGGGAAAGGACAATCTCTTCAATAAATGGTGCTGGGGAAACTGAATAACTTATATGCAGAACAATGAAACTAAACCCCATCTCTCACCATACACAAAAATCAATCAAAAATGGGCTAAAGACCTAGAAATCTGAGACCTGAGACTATGAAACTACGAGGAGAAATCACTGGGGAAATGCTCCAGGACATTGTCTGGGTGACGGTTTTTCTGTGTAAGACCCAAAAGCACAGGCAACTAAAGCAAAAACAGACAAATGGGATTACATTAAGCTACAAAGCTTCACAGGAAACAAGCAACAAAGTGAAGAGATAACTCACAGAATGGGAGAAAATGTTTGCAAGATACCCAACTGACAAAGGATTCATAACCAGAATATATCAGGAGCTCAAACAACTCAATAGTAGAAAAAAAATTCTGATTTTTAAATTAGCAACAGATCTGAATAGACAGTTCTCAAAAGAAGATGTAAAAACAGCCAACAGATATATTTTTTAAATGCTCAACATCACTAATAATCAGAGAAAAACAAATCAAAAGTACAATGAGATATCATCTCACCCTAGTTAAAATGGATTTTACCAGGCCGGGCACGGTGGCTGAGGCCTGTAATCCCAGCACTCTGGGAAGCTGAAGTGGGTGCATCACCTGAGGTCATGAGTTCGAGACCAGCATGGCCAACATGGTGAAACCCCATCTCTACTAAAAATACAAAAAAATTAGCTGGGTATGGTGGTACACACCTGTAATCCTAGCTACTCAAGAGGCTGAGGTAGGAGAATTGCTTGAACCCAGAAGGTAGAGGTTGTGGTGAGCTAAGACCACCACACTGCACTTCAGCCTGGGTGACACAGCAAGACTCCATCTCAAAAAATAAAATGATTTTTATCAAAAAGGCAATAGGGGGAGAGAGATCCAAGATGGCCACTTAGCAGCAGCTCAGGATTCTAGCTCCCAGTGAAAGCGCAGAGAGTGAGTGGATGCCGCAATTTCAAATGAATTTTTGTTGCCCACAAACTGGGAGATTCCTGGCGGAGGACCCACAGGGGTCACCAGAGCGACTCTTTTGGCCAGCGCGGCTGTTTTGCTGGCGCCCCGGTGCGGCATTTCTCAGTGCGGAGTATACGGGACTGGGTGCCCTTTCACTCAGGCTCGGCTGGTCCCATCCCTACAAGGAGAACAGCAATGGGAAGCGCTGAGGACTGAGAGTTTCACAGCAAGCACAGCTGAACCCAGGAA